>JBBPBX010089930.1:0-14209 GCA_038048925.1 Garcialebias charrua
ACAAAGTCGATCATCGAACTGCGACCTAGGGTGTCCTGGTGCCAAGAGCACATATGGACACCCTTATGCCTGAACATGGTGTTCGTTATGGACAATCCATGACGAGCACAGAAGTCCAACAACAGAACACCACTCTGGTTCAGATCAGGGGGGCCGTTCCTCCCAACCACACCCCTCCAGGTCTCACTGTCATTGCCCACGTGAGCGTTGAAGTCCCCCAGCAGAACAAGGGAGTCCCCAGGAGGCGCACTCTCCAATACCCCCTCCAAGGACTCCAAAAAGGGTGGGTAATCTGAGCTGCCGTTTGGCGCATAGGCACAAACAACAGTCAGAGCCCGTCCCCCCACACGTAGGCGAAGGGAGGCTACCCTCTCGTTCACCGGGGTGAACCCCAACGTACAGGCACCAAGATGGGGGGCAACAAGTATGCCCACTCCTGCTCGGCGCCTCTCACCAGGGGCAACTCCAGAGTGGAAGAGTGTCCAACCCCTCTCAAGGAAACTGGTTCCAGAGCCAGAGCCATGCGTTGAGGTGAGTCCGACTATTTCTAGCCGGAACCTCTCAACCTCACACACTAGCTCAGGCTCCTTCCCCACCAGAGAGGTGACATTCCATGTCCCAATGGCCAGCTTCTGTAGCCGAGGATCAGACCGCCAGGGTCCCCGCCCTCGGCCACCACCCATTCCACAATGCACCCGACCCCTTTGGCCCCTCCCACAGGTGGTGAGCCCATGGGAAGGGGGACCCACGTCTCCTCTTCGGGCTGTGCCCGGCCGAGCTCCATGGGTGAAAGCCCGGCCACCAGGCGCTCGCCAACGTGCCCCTCCTCCGGGCCTGGCTCCAGAGTGGGGCCCCGGTGACCCGCGTCCGGGCGAGGGAACATTGTTTCCATTTATATTATTCATCATAAGGGGTCTTGTGGGCTGCGCTTTGTCTCGTCCCTCACCTAGGACCTGTCTGCCTTGGGTGACCCTACTAGGGGCATAAAGCCCCTGACAGCATAGCTCCTAGGATCATTGGGACACTCAAACCCCTCCACCACGGTAAGGTGGCAGCCCAGGGAGGGGCTTTAATCACTGACTACATAAAATCATAAAACTAAAAGCTGTCTCTTAAATCATACCTGGTGTTCTCAATCCTCTGGAAGATACGGTGTCTTTTTTCAGGTGGTTTCTCATAGCCCAGCCACAAAGAAGGATGCAGGTTTTTCTTTTCGGAGCATGTTCAACACACACTAGTTGGAGCCACAAATTCAGCTTCGTCTGATTATTCGTACAGCCACGAACAGCGCAACAGGTACCCGAGCTCCTCAAGACATCTTCGTGACAATATTAGCTCGAAATAACAGAAAACAGAACTTTAACGACGCGTGCAGATTAGCAGGTAAACAATGAGGAGCCAATGCAGAAATTCTACTTCCGGGGTCAAACGGAAGTAGGACACATGATCGCTTCTACAGTGACACCCTCAGGAATAAGGTGGATATATCTAAATAGTAGGTATCTGTTTACAGTAGCTAACCGCTAATAAAATATATTTTTTATCTCAATTATCTCATAAAGCTCGGCAGTTGTAAATGTCCATACAGTGATTACATTCTATAAGTTTCATAAAAATCCGCAGAGTGGTTCTTGACTTATCTTGCAAACAAACAGCTAACAAACACAGAGCAAACAGTAGTTACCGTATTTTCCGGTGTATAGGTCGCACCTTTTTATGGTTTTTTTTTTCAAGGCCTGCGACCTATACACCAGTGCGACCTATTTATAGAATTTTTTCAATATTTTTAGACCAATTTTTGGCTCAGTTATGAACGCTTTTCACTTTGGCAGAAAATGTGCAGTACCAGTTTTGGCCCCTAGGGGGACACTTCCAGAGGAGTACACCGACCGTTTCCAGCTCATGTGTCCGAAAAAAAGCTCCTCTGCTCGGACTGACTCTGCCGGCCTCCTGGTCTGAAGGTAACTTCATTTAGCTCTGTGTTTCTTAGCTGTTTGTTTGCAAGATAAGTCAAGAATCACTCAGCGGATTTTTGTGAAACTTACAGAATGTAATCACTGTATGGACGATTACAAGTGAGTAGCTTTATTAGATGTTTGACATAAAAAACAGATCTTTTATTAGCAGTTAGCTTCAGTTAGCTTCTGTTTTTAGCATTGGTTTTATTTCTAAATAGCTTCGAAACCACTTGGTGTATATTTTTTCTGCTTATAGTGTGTAATTATATGAGCTTTAATGTACTAACTGTTGGCCTGGATGAATCATTTGAGATGAAATTTGATTTTTTATTCGTGTTTTGAGAGATGGACTCTTCTGTTAGCATTCGATTTATTTCTGTTTACGTTATAAATAGCTTCGAAACCACTCGGTGTGTATTTCTTCTGCTTACAGTGTTTAATTATACGAGCTTTAATGTACTAACTGTTGGCCTGGAGGAATCATTTGAGATAAAATTCGATTTATTATTCGTGTTTTGAGAGACAGACTTTTCTGTTAGCATTCAACACCATCATCCCCTAACAGCTCATCCTTAAACTGGACAGTCTGGGGCTGAACACCTCAATGTGTAACTGGCTGCTAGACTTCCTGACCGGGAGACCACAGACAGTACGGGTCGGGAGTAACATCTAGCACCATCACATTGAATACAGGGGCCCCACAAGGATGTGTGCTGAGTCCCCTTCTATTCACCCTGCTAACAGACGACTGCACACTATCATACAGCTCCACCCACTTCATAAAGTTTGCGGACGACACAACAGTGGTAGGTCTCATCAGCAACAACGATGAGACGGACTACAGGAACGAGGTGAGCCGCCTGGCCTTGTGGTGCGGACACAACAATCTCACTCTCAACGTGGAGAAGACAAAGGAGATTGTTGTGGACTTCAGGAAGAGGGATGCCCAACATGCCCCTCTGACCATCAACAGCACCGCAGTGGAGAGAGTAGACAGCACCAAGTTCCTGGGAGTGCACGTCTCAGAGGACCTGTCCTGGAGCAGGAACACTGCATCACTGGCCAAGAAGGCTCACCAGCGTCTCTACTTTCTCCGCAAGCTGAAAAGGGCTGGAGCTTCAACCCCCATCATGTGCACCTTCTACAGAGGTGCCATAGAAAGTGTCCTGACCAGCTGCATCACTGTGTGGTTTGGTGCATGTACTGCATCTGCCGCAAGAGCCTCCAGCGCATCGTGAGAGCAGCTGAGAAGATCGTCGGCACCTCCTTCCCCTCACTGCAGGACTTACACAGCAACCGCCTCACTCGGAAAGCCCTCTGCATGGCAGGTGATCCCACACACCCACTACACAGCTGCTTCAGACTGCTGCCATCAGGGAGGAGACTGAGGAGTCTCCAGGCTCGAACCAGCAGACTGAGAGACAGCTCTGTTCATCAGGCAGTCAGAATGCTAAACACTCTGCCTGCTCTGCCTCCCCTCCCATTTGAACTGCCTTAACACAAAAAACTTTCTCACACATTATCACTCAACACAAAGATTTTAACACTGGACTCTGTGTCATCAAACGGGTTATTCACTAAACTCTCGGTCATGTGCTCATTCAGTTTGCACTACTTCTCATATTTGCACTAATGTTTGTATTACATTACTGCCTATAGTCATACTACTGTTTACATTCACTGTTTACATTTATTAATACTGTTTACATTTATTACTACTGTTTACATTTACACTACCTTTAAAGTCAAGTCATTTCTCAGCCGTGCTGATCTGGAGAAGGCCATCCATGCCTTTGTGACCTCCAGACTTGATTATTGTAATGCTTTGTATGTTGGTATTAATCAATCCTCCATCTCCCGATTACAGCTTGTACAGAACTCTGCCGCGCGCCTTTTGACCAACACACGAAAATATGAACACATCACTCCTGTCCTGTCCTCTTTACACTGGCTCCCGGTTCAGTTCAGGATACAGTTCAAGCTGCTGCTGTTTGTTTTCAAAGCTCTGAATGGACTTGCACCTCTGTACATCTCAGAACTTTTGAAAGCCCATCAGCCCGGCAGAGCTTTACGATCTGCCAGTCAACACCTGCTGGAGGTGCCTCACTCAAGGTACAAACAATGGGGAGACCGGTCATTTTCTGTTGCCGGCCCTAAAGCCTGGAACAGTCTCCCCCTTGAGCTGCGTGCCACCTCTGATCTGACTCTGTTCAAAACCAGACTGAAGACACACTTGTTCAAAAAAGCTTTCAGTGTGTAACTTTTATTACTTTTGGTATTTTAGTATGTAGCATTTTTTATTTCCATTGCCTTTTTATTTCCTCTAGTTCAAATAAGCTTCCAGTGTGCAACTGTTATTACTTTTGGTATTTTAATATGTAACATTTTTTATCTACATTGCCTTTTTATTTCCTCTTGTTCAAAAAGTTTTAGTTTGTAGCATTTTTTATTTCCATTGCCTTCTTTTATTGCTGTTGTTTCTTATTCTATTTTCATTGATTTATTGTTCCAGTTTTTTCATCTTTTTATCCTGTTAAGCACCTTGGTCAATGCAAGGCATTGTTGGAAGGTGCTATACAAATAAAGTTTATTATTATTATTATATTATTTATATCTACACTACTGCTGATACATATACAGTATTCTCTGACTAGCCTTATTTAAGGATGCCCAATGTGCCTTATGTGCCTTACTGCATATGCCACTTTGCCTCTATACCAACATCAACTACCTCATACATATACTGTGTACATTAACTCATATGCTGCTTTGCCACTCTTTGCAAATGTCAATGCTAGAACCTTCAGTTTATTTTATAGATATACTTTTTATACTACTATGCAAAAACTCAGGACAGTATTACACTTTTATTATTTCATTTTATGCTTATGTTCATTAAATGTTTAGTGTTTTAGTGTTGGTGTAAATTTTCATACTTTTATACTACTATGCAAAAACTCAGGACAGTGTTACACTTTTACTATTTTATGCTTATGTTTATTAAATGTTTAGTGTTTTAGTGTTTAAATGGTTACTGTTGCACTGAGGGACTGAGAGAGAAACAATTTCAATCCTGTGTATGTCCTGTACATATTGCAGTTCTGACAATAAAGCTGACTTTGACTTTTATTTCTGTTTACTTCTGTTTACATAATAAATAGCTTCGAAACCACTCGGTGTATATTTCTTCTGCTTACAGTGTTTAATTATATGAGCTTTAATGTACTAACTGTTGGCCTGGATGAATCATTTGAGAAAAAATTCGATTTTTTATTCGTGTTTTGAGAGACAGACTCTTCTGTTAGCATTAATTTTATTTCTGTTTACTTCTGTTGACGTTATAAATAGCTTCGAAACCACTCGGTGTATATTTCTTCTGCTTACAGTGTTTAATTATATGAGCTTTAATTATATGAGCTTTAATGTACTAACTGTTGGCCTGGAGGAATCATTTGAGATAAAATTCTGATTATTATTCGTGTTTTGAGAGACGGACTCTTCTGTTAGCATTCGTTTTATTTCTGTTTACTTCTGTTTACGTTATAAATGGCTTTGAAACCACTCGGTGTATATTTCTTCTGCTTACAGTGTGTAATTATATGAGCTTTAATGTACTAACTGTTGGCCTGGAGGAATCATTTGAGATAAAATTTGATTTATTATTCGTGTTTTGAGAGACAGACTCTTCTGTTTTATTTCCGTGTACCGGTATATTTTAGACAATAGCTAATGAACCACTCCGCTAATAAACCACTAACCCTTGTCCTATAATGTCAGCTATAATTTTTAGCAAACAAATAATTGTTTTTACCGTGTTAATCTTCTTAAAAGCCTTGCTGTGTGCTCCTGTGGCAGACATTAGCAGCAGAGCTAAACACTCAGTCCATATTGCCGGGTTGACTCAGCGGTGACGCGTCACTTCAGCGGTGGATGACGCGTTACGTCGGCTGTGACGTATGTGCGACCTATACACCGGTGCGACCTATTTCTGGATTTTTTCCAAATTTTTGGCAATAATTGGGCAATGCGACCTATACACCGGAAAATTTGGTACCTCCAGACCAGGAGGCCGGGCAGCGACAGAGTCAGTCTGAGCAGCGGAGGCTTTTCTTCGGACACATGAGCTGGAAACGGTCGGTGGACTCTCTGGAAGTGTCCCCCTAGTGGACAAAAGTGGTACTGCACCATTTTCTGCCAAAATGAAAAACTGTCACATCTGAGCCAAAAATTTGTCTAAAAATATGGGAAAAAATCCATAAATAGGTCTCACCTCTCTATAGCTCGCAGGGCATGCAAATTAGGCAAAAAGTCGTGACCTATAGTCCGAAAAATATGGTAATTGCTCTATTTTTTTTAAATTGGAACCGAGTACCTGGATAACAGAGTTGATTGTGCTTGTAGCCTGACTACTAACTACTGTAAAATTGTAATTCACTGAATAAAATGTTAATTTAAATTAAACTGTTTCTAGTTAAAATCATAAATGATGACAAAATAAATGGTAATTGTGCAAAAATAAATTACCAAACAATTTATTATAAAATATGTAAAATGTAAAACAAGCTTTAATGAAGTACTTTTACTACTATTTATACTGTTTATTAATTACATCATCTCAAGTCAGCAGGAGCAACATCACCATCATCACAACAACACAAACTGAGTGCTGTAAATTTAATCTGCACAAACATTTTCAGTCGGGGCTCAAAATGTTTAACTGTCAAAGAAATGTGCAAGGAAATAAACTAATATCACTCTACAGGCACATTTTGAGAGAGGAGAGTTTACAAAGACACTGGCCGTGTGAGACTGAAGGAGGTTCCAACCATTTGTGTTCATCGCCCAGAAACAAATGAGAAGTCCAGCAGAACTTCCACTGACCAGTGATCACACATATTGTTCTAAAGTTCCTGTTTTTAGTTTTCTACATTCGCCTATAATCTTGCTGTTTTTGCCATCTTATTTTAATTTGTAAAAAAATCCGTATGCCTCTTTTATAACTGTCTATTGTTGTCACTGTTGTCATTCTTTGTTAAAATCAGCTCTCTTGTAAATGAGTCCTCAAAGCTCAATGGGATTAACCTGCCTAAATAAAGGTTGTATGAATAAAGTAAATTTTGGTACGAACGGTGTTAAATAATACACATCATATTTTTATTGAACAATAATCTTTATGCTAACAGTGTCATTGTAATTGAGGAGAAACAGAAATGAGGTGAGTGAGATGAGGGAAAGATGAAAATGTAGCCTCAGACGACAGGGACACGACAGGGACACGACAGGAACTGACGATCCAGGATCGACAGGGCCAGGAGAATGGATCAACAGGTGATGCAATCAGGGAACAGAGAAGAACAACCTGAGGGAACAATTAGAACACAAATAATTAGCAGGATAGAAGAACTTAAGACAAGAAAATTAACACAGTCCTGTGAAGAAAAATGTTAATGAAAATAAATTCTACTATTTTTTTTATACAAAAGGTCTGATGAAGGCAACTAGTATGAAGAATAACTTCCCAGTTCCATCTGATAGTTTAATTCTTTGTTACTGTTCTACAATTTATTGATGCCGTCTCATCTCAACTTGACCCATGATTACCATACACTAGACTAATAATTTAAAACTAATGTAAATTAACAGTCCTGCAGTAAATTCCAACTTTGTGAAAGTTATGGTGTTAAAGTAATTTTATTCAAACATCTTGATTAAGATATTGTTTAAGACAGAAAATGAGAGCTTGTACCTTTGTGATACTTTGCAACTTTCAGCAGTTCACTGAAGTCATTCTCCTGTGGTTTACCTGGAAAACATAAAAAAATTACTCATCTCCACGATTCATCTCCACATCACATTTTTCTTTAATGATAATGTCACAATTTATGCTGCAGTCTTTGACAAAGGATCTAAAACTTTAAATTAACCACGTCAATCTCTCAGAAAAAAGGCTATATTTTCTAGATGAGAGTTCAGTAACTGGAATTACTTTGTACCATAAAAATAAATAAATAAATCTACTCTCAGAATTTAAGCTGTATGGACATATTAAAACGCTGAATTAGAAATAGATCAGTTTAAACCTGTCAGTGGCAGAGCTGCAGTTTAAACACAACTAGCAATTTAACGTTTAACAAAAACTGGCGACATGAAGGATTAATGTTGATAAACTGGTACAGGGAGTGTTGCAACTCTCTTTATAGGGCTCTGCATCAGTGAATGTGACCTAAAAGCACTGATTAGTCTCTTTAGAACGATTTGTTCAGTTAACTTTGCGTAGATGTAGCAGAGTACTGTTTGAATGTGTGTTGAAGTAAATGAGGGCACAAGTTGTGTTGCAAAGAGCTTTGAGTATATTGACGAGAGGGATGCTATAGATGTACAGTCCATTTGCCATTTATTCTGAAATTGTTCTACTATTTACAAACAGCTTCCTGATTTTACTTTTGACAGTCAGCCTCTCTAAAAATATTCTCTCTATACCCAGTTCTCTTGCTGACATGTTGCCAAACAAACTTGTTTTAAAATGCTCGAGTGGTTTCTTATATCAACTTTTTGAAGATGTGTTGCTGCCATAAAATTCAAAATTACCCAATTTCCCTGCCAAACTGGTCCAATTTCTTAGCTGTAACATTTTAGTTCACGTTTACTATTCTCCATTGTGAATAAAACATGGATTTATGAAATTAGAAAATCAATGCATTCAGTGTTTATATTGTATATACAATGTAACTCTGTTGTATAAAAGAAGTAGCGTACAACAGAATAATGTTAATATTGTGAAGTTAGAAATGTTCTGCCACATTCATCATGTTTCATGTTTTTGGGTAAAGAAGAGAGGAGTCAACTTTGTTTGATTAAAAATTAACAACATGCATAATTTTGGGAACTATGCAGCAGTGTGTTCATCCTTATTGGGGTGGCTTTTAGCTCCTACAGGGCTCCCTGCCATGCCAGCTGGACGGGTAGCTGAAGCCTCTTGTTGACCTGGCTGCTGAGTGCTGGACAGTGCTCCAGAAGCAGCTGGCACACCTCTTTATGACCCCGCTCTGCAGCCTGCTCGAATAATCAACAACAAAAAATTCACGAGTCACTGTTTACATTATGAAATGGTTTACGTGGTATGAATGTATTACTGCTGATATAATTGTACCTTATGTAAAGGTGACGCGCCATCATCATCACAGAGCGACAGATCTGCTCTGTGTTGCAGAAGGAGTCTGACTACATCCAGATGACCACAGTAAGCAGCTCGATGGAGTGGCGTGGCCCCACCCGGCGTCCGAGGTGATGCACACGCACCGTTCTCAAGAAGATATGCACATACATCAAGATGACCACTGCGGCTTCCGTAGTGCTACGACAAAACACAAACATAAATAAGGAATGGCAAAATTTGAATGTGCAAGAAGAGTCTGCTTTCAGAACAAACTCACCAGAGCTGTGTAACCAGCTGAGTCTCTTAAATTTGGGTCTGACCCCTTCTGAACAAGGAGCTTCAGCCTGTCCAAGTCTCCATACATTGCAGCAGACCAGATACCTTCAGACAGGGATGACACACAGCTGGAGTTATGATTACAAATAGAAATTATAGCCAGAACATGGAACAGTAAGAATATCACGATCCACAGCTCCTGTATTATTGTCCTAAATACAGACAGATGCATGCAAACCTCGTTCAAAATCCAGTTCATTCAGGGTCTGGTGAACACTGGGAGAGGAGACAGGATGGGAGCCACATGAGCAATGTTTGTCGGACATTGCAGAAAAAAAACAGCGTTGAAAATTGTTTTACCGCGCGTGAGACTAAACGCTTTTTAAATTTTCAGTAAAGCATAAACACAACACAAACTTCTAGTCAATGTGCCTTCATTGTTGCACTCAGCATCTTTGTTGCTATCCAAGAGAAGCTTTGCGGGAAGCCCAAACATTAAAGTTAAAAGGCAAATTGATATAACGCCCTAAATTAGGTTAATTATGAAAATACTAAAGTATAAATAAATCGAATAAATTCTGGTTCCTGAACAAGTGGAGAGGGAAACACATTAGCATTAGCAGCAGGAGAAACAGACGCGGCTCAAAGCGTGATTACGTAGAATACTTCTTCTTCTTCTTCTTCTTCTTCTTCTTCTTCTTCTTCTTCTTCTTCTTCTTCTTCTTCTTCTTCTTCTTCTTCTTCTATAGAGTTTATTGGCGGTTGGCGAACTCATATTAAGCGCATTACCGCCACCAACTGGACTGGAGTGTGGACTTGGATAATAGACAGGAAAAAAAATAAAAAAAAAAATAATAATAATAAAAATAAACAATAATAATAATAATAAAATAAAGTAAAATAAAGAAAAATAAATAATAATAATAATAAAAATAAACTAAATTCGACAAAACAAGCTAATCGACTTCATGAACAAAACAACTTTACTGTATGTATCTGGCGAGTTTTCCTCCAAGAGCCCAGCTAACGTGAAGTTCTGACGTTTTTCTTTTGATAATGACTTAAACAGATGTTTCCTTTGGATCTTGTAGTTATTGCAGTGCAGCAGAACATGTTCAACTGTCTCTGGTTGATTACAGTGTGTGCATTTTCCTGTTGGATGTTTGCCCATTCTATGTAGAGAGTAGTTGAGACCTGAGTGTCCTATTCTGAGTCGAGTGATGACATTTTCCACTCTCCTATTCCATTTTGTTGTCCTACCTAACCCAACACGTTTTTGTATGCTGTACAAATGTCTTCCAGTTTCCTGTAGATCCCAGTGCTCTTGCCATACAGTTTGTGTATATTTCTTGATAAACGGTTTAATTTCTGATTTGCAAAGTGGGACTTGTAGGTCTATGGACAGTCTCTTGATTGCTTGTTTAGCCAGTAAGTCTGCTTTTTCATTTCCCTCCACACCGACATGCGCTGGAACCCAAACAAATTGTAATTTTGTGCCCTTAATGTCTATTCTGTACAGTGTAATAAAAATTTCATAGATGATATCTTTCCGGATTGATTTGCCTGTTGCAATACTATTGAGTGATGAAATGCTGTCAGATGCAATAACAACATTTTTTATGTCATTCTCCTCTATCCACTGCAGAGCCAACAATATAGCTAAGAGTTCAGATGAGTAAACTGATAAATGGTCCGATGCTCTCTTTTTGATACAGACGTCCCTGGCTGGGATGTAAACTGCTGAACCTGCCCTCCCTGTTTCAGGATCTTTAGAACCATCTGTAAATAAAATAACATCATCAGAGAACGTAGAATACTTTGACCAATCGAAGAGCTTGAAGCAAAATGTAACATTCAGGGACTGTCTGAAATTAAAGTTTCTTAAAATAAATTAGCCTACTGTACATGTACCTTTTCACCATTCCTCCTCAAAGTATAATGAAACAAATGATTGAAAATAATCAAGCAGCAAGGGCTGGATTGTAAGAAAGAAAATAGAAGACAAGACCTACATTATAGATGAGAGACAGCAAGCTCAATTTTTTTTCTCTCTTTTTCCCAGCACGAGTTTAGTTTATGTTTATGTTTATGTTTATTAAATTTGTTCATTTTTTTTACAAAAGAAGCAATACAAGACAATCTCATAATGATAGTGTACAAAAATGTAAAAAAAATGAAAGGTAGCAGAAGAAGAATAAATCTTATTATATCTGCTCCTTATCTCCAACAATCAGATTAAACAATAGTAGTCAAACCATGTAAACAATAATAATCTTCAACCAACTTTTTCCAACAATCAGGTTAAACAATAATATTCTTCAACCAACAGTACAAAATGACTAACTCTTTCTAGTTTTCTAACTAATACTAATACAGTACAAAATGACTAACACTTTCTAATTTTCTAACTAATACAATACACATTACGTTATTTCACATATATTTTTTTAACATATTTGTTTTGATCATTTTTTTAAATGTAAACATTGACTTGGCATTTTTAACTACATTCTCCAAGCCATTCCATAATCTAATTCCCTGAATTGAGGTAGAACGTCCCTTCAAACTGGTTCTGAATTGTGGTTTTACAAACAACTCTGTTCCCTTAAGATTATAACAACTTTGTCTTTTAACAAAGTGCATTTGGATATTTAAAGGTAATGCATTATTTTGAGCTCTATACATAACTGATAAAATATTATAGTCTACCAAATCATGGAACTTCAATAATTTTAGTTGATAAAATAATGTACTTGATGGATGACGGTAATGCTTTCTAGTGATAATTCTTACAGCTCTTTTCTGTAATACAAAAATAGGCTTTGTGATTGTTTTACACGCTTTCCCCCAAACATCAATACAATAGATTAAGTGTGGAACAATGATTGTGTTATACAACAAATACAGAGCTTTATCATTCAATAGGTCTCTGACTTTGTACAGTACTGCTATCGATTTAGCTATTTTTATTCTTACAGAATTTATGTGTTGTTTCCATGTCAGTTTGTCATCAATGATAACACCCAAAAACTTCACCTCACTCACTCTACAAATCTCAACATCCTCAATTTTGAGTGGAACATCAACAGTTTTCTTTCTATTACCGAATATCATGTAATTAGTTTTCTCTAGATTTAATGATAATTTATTTATTTTAAACCAAGTTTGTATCTTGACAAATTCTGTCTTTATCAATTCTAACATTTGTTCTATATCTTCACCTGAACAGAAAAAAGTGGTATCATCTGCGAAAAGTACACATTTAAGGAGTCCTGACACATTTACCAAGTCATTCACATATAAAATAAAAAGCTTTGGTCCAAGTACAGAGCCTTGGGGAACTCCACATGTGATATTACAGAGGTCAGATCTTACATCATTTATTTGTACAAATTGTTTCCTATTTTTTAAGTAGCTAGATACCCACTGTAATGCTGGTCCTCTAATACCATATTTGTTCAGTTTTTCAAGGAGAATGGTGTGATCAATAGTATCGAATGCTTTTTTTAAATCAACAAAGATACTGATACAATGTTGTTTTTGATCGACAGCAGTAGTTATTTGTTCCATTAATTCCATGAGAGCCATTGATGTAGAGTTTTTTTATCTAAACCCATACTGACTGTTGCTTAGAATATTTTGTTTATCTATAAATTGGTCTAGTCTGTTTACAAATAGTTTTTCAAGAATTTTTGAAAACTGTGGTAACAAGGATATAGGTATCACCATTTTTAAAAAGAGGAACGACCTTAGCTACTTTCATATTATCTGGAAAAATTCCTGTTGAAAATGATAAGTTACATATGTATGTGAACGGCTCAATAACATGGCTCATTATGTCCTTTACAAACATCATATCCATGTCCACCCAGTCTTTCGATCTCTTGTCTGTAAGATGTTTTACTACATTCATTATTTCCTCTTTGTTAGTTCCATTTAGGAAAATACTATTTGCACAACCTGTAATTGAGTGGATCATATTTTTATCTACTTTTGGTATCTTAGCTGCAAGGCTTGATCCAACATTCACGAAATATTGATTAAATCCATTTACAATTTCATTTTCATCATGAACTTCATCGTTGTCTTTTACAAAATATTTTGAAATACCAGTTTTTGCTTTATGATTCTTCAGTACACCATTCATTACTCGCCATGTTGCTTTCATATCACCATTAGTTTTATCTAATAATTTACTATAATATTCTTTCTTATGTTTCCTTATAATCCCTACTAATTTATTTTTATACTTTTTATATTTTTCTTCTGCGCTCTGACTTCGCAATTTCAAGAAACATGAATACAAATAATTCTTTTTTTTACATGCATTTCTTAACCCTTTTGTCATCCATGGTTGATCATTCGTATTTCTCTTTGTGTAATTTGTTTGCACACAATTCTTTTCATACAGGGTTTCCAAGATATTCATAAACTCATCATATGCCCTGTTCGCATCATCAACATACACATCATTCCAGTCTTGTTTATCCAGATCCTCTTTCAATTTTTCCAAAACTTTTTTTGATGTGTTTATGATTTTTTTCTTCGTTGTGTCTGCTTTTGTGATATTTTGATCATTTTTAAAGATTGTGAAAACTGGTAAATGATCACTTAAGTCGGTCGTTAAGATACCACCAATCACATCCCCATTTGTTATATTTGTGAAAATATTATCAATTATTGTGGCACTATGAGTTGTAATTCTTGTTGGCTTTGATATCAATGGATACATATTTAAACTGTACATTGAGTTTATAAATGTGCTTATGTTATTTGAATCTGTTTTATTTCCCATATCAATGTTAAAGTCTCCACACAA
>JBBPBX010089931.1:0-14209 GCA_038048925.1 Garcialebias charrua
AACATGTTCTACTAAAATTGTGTGTGTTTGTGTGTGTGACTGTTTTGTGGTTTTAATGGACAGTGGTTTGTTAGGACAGCAATACGCTATACTCAGACAATCAGATAACAGCTCATTACTGTCCTGACAAAACACTGTCCTTAGAAACCACAAAACAGTCACACACACAAACACACACAATTTGAGTTGAATTTGAATTTGAAACAATTTGAATCAATTTGAATCACTGCAAGTGGACAGGTAACATTAGACCTGCCTTCAAGAAGAACTGGACTAATGACGTATATTCTAGTATAAACGTCACTGAACTGGGAGCACCCACAGCACCACTAACACACTCAAAATGGATTCCACCACAAAGATTCAGCCAGAAGATACACACCACCCATGGCCTTATTGAAAGATTATTGAAAGATTATTGAAAGACTGTTCAGTACAGCAGGACATCTCCCTAAAAAACCAGACTGGACTCAAAAAACTGTGAAAACCAACTTCTTCTGAACTTTAACAATAAATTCTTGTATCAATATTAAAATGTATCAGTTCATGGGATGTTAGGAGACAAGAAATGTCTCGACACTCAGATCCAAGTTTTGAAAATGGTGTCAGGAATTTAAAATATTGTTCACTTTTGATCCATGGTTGACTGGACAATATTTTAACTAGAGTTGATGACAAACTGGAGGTGAAATGATCAGTGTCTGTTCCTTTGTCAGGTCTAATGCCGGGTTTCCACCAGACGCTTTTCGCGCTGCAAAAAATCTCCTACCGCACTGTGTTGGCTGCTTGTCAACAGATGTCTGTTCTCATCGAACATGTCTGCAGACACGCAGTGGGAGCAGCGGCTGGCTCCTTTTCCGTTTGTTTCTTCTACACCGGGCAGATAAAAAATCAGCTGTACATGAGCCTCGTTACTACTTGAGTGGATTTTTTATGAGCCAAACTGCAGCTCCTAAAGTCTTTGTTGAGATTAAAACATTTTTTTATGTTTGGGGTGACCGTACGCTCGAGCGGACAGCGGCAACTGTAAAAATGCCAAGTTTCTTACCGGAGGCTGTTTTCTTCATGGAGGCTCGATGGGTAAGTTTGAAAAGTCCAAAAAAAAGTCCTGTCGTTGTTGCGTGATCACATGGCAGAGTCTATCCCGATTGGTTGCTGCTAAGCTGCGAGCAGCAGAAGCAGGACAAATCGAGCTTCGACAGTCGCTGCTCGGAGGTGACGTGGGAGCGGAAAAAAGCTGCCACTCACTGCCGCGCTGCTTGAACTGCTGTAGATGCGCCGCATCCAACATGCCCGGCCACATAGACTTTCAATGTAAAGTGGCTGCTTCGGAGGCGCGAAAAGCGTTTGGTGGAAACCTGGCATAATGCTCCTTTTTTTCAGACAGATAACTTTAATTTAAACATGTTTACTGCAGTTAAAATGACACATTGGTTCTGCTTTGTGTTAAATAAAAACTTTCAAAGGTAAAATAATTCCTCTCTTATTTTGCTTAATGACATTTAACTCTGCATGTCATCCCTGAAATTCTGACACACAGAATCACAAGTCCAAGTGTGAACTGTGTCACAGAGTAAACACAATAAAAACATGTGTTATCTGCAGCATTGTTCTTTAAAATGGAAAAACACTATTAATGTATTACAGAAAATATGCGTACAGTACACACACTTAATGATACTGTAGACCATTGCATTAGGCAATACATTCAGCAAGTACTTTTACTTTAATACTTTAAGCATTTTTAAAAGCAAGTACTTATTTACTTTTACTTAAGTAAACACAATATAATGGTACATCTACTTTTACTAGAGTACATTTTTGTCTGTTTATTTGTACTTTTACTTATAAACAGTGTTTGAGTACTTTCTCCACCACTGGTCTCCAGCTACAAGTACTTGGGTGTGCACTTGAATTATAGCCTCAGCTGGACCAACAACACAACCAGCCTGATCAACAAAGTTCATCAGAGACTCTACTACCTCAGGCGGCTGAGACGAGCTGGTCTGAGTAGCCCAGTCCTCATCTCCTTCTACAGGTGTGCAGTGGAGAGCATCCTGTGCTACAGCATCAACGTGTGAGCACAGGATGCTCTCCATCGCACACCTGTAGAAGGAGGTGAGGACTGAGCTTCCCAGACCAGCTCTTCTCAGCCGTCTGAGGAAGTAGAGTCTCTGATTACCTTTTTTTGATCAGGGCGGTGGTGTTGTCTGTCTTCACCTCCTTCTACACGTGTGCCGTTGAGAGCATCCTGTGCTCCGGCATCAACGTGTGGCATGGAGGCTGCACAGCTGCAGAAAGAAAAGCTCTGCAGAGAGTGGTGAAGGCTGCACAGAAGATGTTGGAGTCAGTCTCCCCACCATCACAGACATTTACACCTCCAGATGCAGGAAGAGAGCCACCTGTATCATGAAAGACCCCACTCACCCAGCACACAAACTCTTTGCCCCACTCCCCTCAGGAAGGAGGTTGAGGAGCATCAAATGTAGAACCACTAGACTGAGGAACAGCTTCTACCCTGAGGCTGTTAGACTCATGAATAAATAAACAATTAGAAAACAGTAATTACTGCAAAACATCACAACATGCTGATCTGTTTTTTTGTTTCTGTGTTCATTTGTGACCATCTGCTCATACAGACTCATGTCCGTGCTGCTGTTTGTAATTATGTTTTCCTATTATATTAGGGCTTAGTGTATTTCTAGTTGATGTTTTTCTTAGTTATATCCTACATGTTATTGCTGTTTTTCTCTCACATTTTGTTGTTGGATGTAACTGGGACCTTGTGTACATAATCTTGTTTCATCACATGTACCACATGCGGTGCAAATGACAATAAAGATGATTAGACTCTGATTAAAGTTGTACACCTCTTGGACTAGCTGAAAACATGTAAAAATATGTGGCAGGATGTCCCTACGGACATTGAACGCACCACATGAGTGCGGGATGTGATTGGGTCCAAGGCTGGCTTCCGGTATAAAAAGGGCCAGGCTTCAGTGGTTGACTTCACGTCATCCGCCTTCCGGTTCAGACCCTGGCGTCTGCTGGCTGGGTCGCGCCAGCGTAACTGAATGTGCGCTGTAAGGTCGCCGTGATCTACTGTTCCACGACCAAATGTACAAGCCTCCTGCTTCCCTCTACTGTTGAGGTGGAGCTCGTGGTGAGTAAAGCGCTAGTTCGTCTTTCTGTTTTATGTTCAGCTTTTAATTCTAATCTTTGTTTATTAGCTGCTGCTGTTTGTCCTTCACCGTTTTGTTCACCTGCTGTTCGAGCTGTCCACTGGCTGTCGTCTTGCTGTCCTGGCTGCTGATTTGATGCCCACTGTTCTGGTCAGCTTAAGGCTGGCTGCATCACCCGTCCTGTCTGGCTGATCGGGGCCGACTGGGGTTCAGCCCGGACTGGGGTTCAGCCCGGACTAATCGTCTTGGTGCCGGCGTGGATGGTGTCTGCTGCAGCGCAACGGTTCTCCCAGGACGAACTCTTTGGACAGCTGTGGCTTGATTAATTGGACATCTCCCAGGCGGTGGTATTAATTCTGCCGTGGTGTACTACTGTCTTTATCGAATTGCACTTTCATTGTTGCCAGGAGTTATTACTGCCTTTTTAACTGTGTATTTTAAATTTAGGATTTTTTATTAAACAAATTGTGCAATTTATTGGTGTTTGTGTGAAGTGTCTCCTGCCTCATCTTCTGCAACGGGTCTAAAGTGCCTAAAGGGTAACTTTTAATAAAGTTTTTAACCAAATTCATTTTTTTAAATAGATTATTTTTTTTAAACTAAAAGTTGCCTAAAGTATTTTTTTACCCATACCCGTTCGGCTACAAATATAAAAAAGTTACAAAACAATTCTAAGTTTTCACCAATTGCACGTCACTTATACAGTATTCTGATACCTACTTGACACTGCAGACTACGTGATGGTGTAACGACACTGCAACGTGATGATGTAATGACGCTGTTCGTCTGTCTGCTCACTGCTTTGAGGTTAAAAAAAGAAAAATATGAGCATATTTTGCACAGAAATGACATTGAAAACATTAAAACCTCTACCACCGCATGTGGTACATGTGATGAAACGAGATTATTTACACCGGGTCCCAGTAACATCCAACAACAAAAAAATGTAAGAGAAGAACAGTAGTAACATCTAAGATATGATCTAAGAAAAACATCAGCTAAAAATACACTAAGCACCAATGTACCGTAATAGAAAAACATCAATACAAGCAGCAGCACGAGCATGAGTCCGTATGAGCAGATGGTCACAAATGAACAGCAACAGGAAAACAGATCAGCATGATGTGATATTTTGCAGTGATTATTCTTATCATGTATTATTCATGAGTCTAACAGCCTCAGGGTAGCAGCTGTTCCTCAAGTGGTTCAACATTTGATGCTCAACCTACTTCCTGAGGGGAACAGGGCAAAGATTGTGTATGCGCTGGATGAGTGTGGTCCTTCATGATGCAGGTGGCCCTCTTCTTGCATCTGGAGGTGTAGATGTCTGTGATGGTGGGGAGACTGACTCCAACAGACCTCTGTGCAGCCTTCACCACTCTCTGCAGAGCTTTTTTTCTGCAGCTGTGCAGCCTCCATGCCACACGTTGATGCTGGAGCACAGGATGCTCTCCACTGCACACCTGTAGAAGGAGGTGAGGACTGAGCTTCCCAGACCAGATCTTCTCAGCCGTCTGAGGAAGTAGAGTCTCTGATGACCCGATCATGGGCGATGGTGTTGTCAGTCCTCACCTCCTTCTACATGTGTGCAATGGAGAGCATCCTGTGCTCCAGCATCAACGTGTGGCATGGAGGCTGCACAGCTGCAGAAAGAAAGGCTCTGCAGAGAGTGGTGAAGGCTGCACAGAAGATGTTGGAGTCAGTCTCCCCACCATCACAGACATCTACACCTCCAGATGCAGGGAGAGGGCCACCTGCATCATGAAAGACCCCACTCACCCAGCACACACAGTCTTTGCCCCGCTCCTCTCAGGACGGAGGTTAAGGAGCATGAAATGTAGAACCATTAGACAGAGGAACAGCTTCTACCCTGAGGCTGTTAGACTCATGAATAAATAAATAATAAGAATAAATACTGCAAAATATCACATCATGTTGATGCTGATCTGTTTTCTTGTTGTTGTGTGTTCATTTGTGACCATCTGCTCATACAGACTCAGGTTCGTGCTGCTGTTTATAATGATGTTTTTCTATTACATTAGTGATTAGTGTATTTCTAGTTGATGTTTTTCTTAGTTATATCCTAGATATTATTACTGTTTTTCTCTTACATTTTGTTGTTGGATGTAACTGGGACCATGTGTACATAATCTCGTTTCATCACATGTACCACATGTGGTGCAAATGACAATATTCTGACTGTGATTCTGATAAAAGTTGCAGGACTAGCTGAAAACATGTAAAAATATGAAAAAGTTACAAAACAATTCTCAGTTTTCACCAAATGCACGTCACTTCTATTTTCATCTTACCTGCATCACTGCAGTTTGACCGTGATGACGTAACGACGCTCTTTGGGGAAGGGTAGGGGCTGTCTGCTCACTCCGCTTTGAGGTGAAAAATGAAACATAAGAGCAAATTTAGCACAAAAATCACGGTGAAAACATTAAAACCTCTCTTTATGTTACAATACAGCGTTCACAGCTTGTCACGCTGCAGTGGTCAAGTTAAATGTTAACGCTTCTTCTTCTTTCGGCTTTTCCCTTTTCAGGGGTCGCCACAGCGAGTCATCCTCCTCCACCTCACTCTGTCCTCTGAATCCTCTGTCCTCACTCCAACTACCTTCATGTCCTCGCTAACTGCATCCATATATCTCCTCTTTGTCTTTTTCCTGCAGCTTCATGTCTAACATCCTTCTACTAATATACCCACTGTCCCTCCTCTGGACATGTCCAAACCATTGTCCCTCCTCTGGACATGTCCAAACCACTGTCCCTCCTCTGGACATGTCCAAACCACTGTCTCTCTGACTGTCCACCTGCTGAGTGTCTCTCTGACTGTCCTCCTGCCGAGTGTCTCTCTGACTGTCCACCTGCTGAATGTCTCTCTGACTGTCCACCTGCTGAGTGTCTCTCTGACTGTCCTCCTGCTGAGTATCTCTCTGACTGTTCACCTGCTGAATGTCTCTCTGACTGTCCACCTGCTGAATGTCTCTCTAACTGTCCACCTGCTGAGTGTCTCTCTGACTGTCCACCTACTGAATGTCTCTCTGACTGTCCTCCTGCTGAATGTCTCTCTGACTGTCCACCTGCTGAGTGTCTCTCTGACTGTCCACCTGCTGAATGTCTCTCTGACTGTCCTCCTGCTGAGTGTCTCTCTGACTGTCTACCTGCTGAATGTCTCTCTGACTGTCCACCTGCTGAGTGTCTCTCTGACTGTCCTCCTGCCGAGTGTCTCTCTGACTGTCTACCTGCTGAATGTCTCTCTGACCGTCTACCTGCTGAATGTCTCTCTGACTGTCCACCTGTTGAGTGTCTCTCTGACTGTCTACCTGCTGAGTGTCTCTCTGACTGTCCACCTGCTGAGTGTCTCTCTAACTGTCCACCTGCTGAATGTCTCTCTGACTGTTCACCTGCTGAATGTCTCTCTGACTGTCCTCCTGCTGAGTGTCTCTTTGACTGTCTACCTGCTGAATGTCTCTCTGACTGTCCACCTGCTGAGTGTCTCTCTGACTGTCCTCCTGCTGAGTGTCTCTCTGACTGTCTACCTGCTGAATGTCTCTCTGACTGTCTACCTGCTGAATGTCTCTCTGACTGTCCAGATGGACATAGACATGTAAATATAACATGTTCAACTGAAATTGTGTGTTTGTGTGTGTGACTGTTTTATGGTTTTTAAGGACAGTGTTTTATCAGGACTGTAATGAACTGCCATCTGATTGATTGTCTGATTGTTTATAGCGTATGACTAGCCTGGCCCTCGCCATACCTGCACAGCTCCGCTCAATTCTATTTCCCTTCACTGCTGGGTCTGGGATTTGTCCCATAGACAACGATTCCTCCGGTCGATTTTTGACCGGACCAATCAGAGAACAGAAGGCGGATTGGCAGATTAACAGACCAATCAGAGAACAGAAGGCGGAGTTTTGAACGACGTCGACTGACGTCGTCAGTTAAAATGGCTGCCACCACGAAGGAATTTTCCAGAAAACAAGGTAAAAAACTATTATTTCTTTCCTGAGAAAAACTATATTTCTTAGCTGACGTTTTATCAGAAGTGTTTCTGAGCTTAACAGTTCCTAAATCAATTCACGAAATGGTCAAATCTGCTGGATTTAAATAGTTTCGGTTTCACATTTTCCAAACAGCCTCAGGGTGCGCTACGAAAATAAATGATAAAAAATCGAATTTTATCTCAAATGTTTCATCAAGGCCAACAGTCAGTAAATTAGAGCCATATAATTACACACTGGTAGCAGAAAAAATATCCACCAAGTGGTTTCTGAGCTTTTTATCTGAATAGCCTGGACCTTGCCAGGCTAAGCTAACAAAACTACGCCTTCTGTTCTCTGATTGGTCCGGTCAAAAATAGACCGGAGAAATCGTTTTCAATGGGAGGAATGCCAGACCCTAGTACGAAGCAAAGTGAAGGACAGGGTTTGGTTTTAACCAGGCTAGCGTATGACTGTCCTAACAAACAACTGTCCATAAAAAAACCACAATACACTCCCATACACACACAATTGAACAATAAGGTTGATGAATCCACACGTAGCAAGTATATCTGTTTAGGAACACAAGAACTAAAATGTACCTTGGTACTCGTGTTTAATGGAAGTTGATCGCTCTTCTGGCTACCTGCGATCTCCTGACTCTGGACGTGTTCACGTCATCTGGAACAGATCATTTATACTTATATTTAGAGGAAATTCTACATTTTGATGATAGCTGCTGTCACATGTAAACCAATAAACATTACATGATTGTTTTTGGCCAAAGTATCCATCTCACATAAAGGAAAGATGGATGGACATAGTATTTACAAAACTCCTCTCATGATGGGTGGACTAAGATGAAATTAAAATTAGCTGAATGAAAGAAAACTATAAATTTAAAAACTGTGACTAATAATATTGAAGTCATACATAACAATCCCTGCATTATTTATAAAATTGATATCTATGTCATATACATACACACAAATATACATATATACATGTATATAAGCATATCATATATGCATATTCATATACAGTGTATATACATATATGCATATACATGTATACTGTATATGCATATACATATACTGTACAGATAGACATATACATGTAAATATAACATGTTCAACTGAAATTGTGTGCGTTTGTGTGTGTGACTGTTTTGTGGTTTTTATGGACATTGTCATATGCTATAAACAGACAAGCAGATTACAGTTCATTACTGTCCTGACAAAACACTGTCCTTAGAAACCACAAAACAGTCACACACACAAACACACACACAATTTCAGTTTATCATGTTTTTAAGAAAGCAAGATGTTTGATGGATAGATGGATGATATTTGATGGATGGATACATGGATGGATGGATGGATGTTTGATGGATGGATGGATAGATAGATGGATGGATGTTTGATAGATGAATGATGGATGGATGTTTGATGGATGGATGGATGGATGTTTGATGGATGGATGGATAAAGTGTGGACCTCAGTCAATAAAGAATCCATATGTCTGGGTTCAGGAAGGCAGGATGTTTGATGATGGATGGATGATGTTTGATGGATGGATGCATGGATGGATGGATGGATGTGTGGATGTTTGATGGATGGATGGATGGATGAATGGATGGATAAAGCATGGACCTCAGTCAGTAAAGAATCCATCTGTCTGGGTTCAGCAAGGCAGGATGTTTGATGGATGGATGGATGTTTGATGGATGGATAGATGTTTGATGGATGGATGGATGGATGTTTGATGGATGTTTGAGATGTTTGATGGATAGATGGATGGATGGATGTTTGATGCATGGATGTATGGATGGATGGATGTTTGATGGATGGATGGATGGATGGATAAAGTGTGGACCTCAGTCAGTAAATCCATCTGTCTGGGTTCAGGAAGGTAGGATGTTTGATGGATAGATGTATGGATGTTTGATGGATGGATGGATGTTTGATAGATGGATGGATAAAGCGTGGACCTCAGTCAGTAAAGAATCCATATGTCTGGGTTAAGGAAGGCAGGATGTTTGATGGATGATGGATGTTTGATGGATAGATGTTTGATAGATGGATGGATGCATGGATGGTTGGATAAAGCGTGGACCTCAGTCAGTAAAGAATCCATCTGTCTGGGTTCAGCAAGGCAGGATGTTTGATGGATGGATGTTTGATGATGGATAGATGGATGTTTGATGGATGGATGGGTGGATGTATGGATAAAGCGTGGACCTCAGTCAGTAAAGAATCCATCTGTCTGGTTCAGGAAGGCAGGATGTTTGATGGATGGATGGATGTATGGATGTTTTATGGATGGATGGATGCATGGATGGATGGATAAAGCGTGGACCTCAGTCAGTAAAGAATCCATATGTCTGTTTTCAAGAAGGCAGGATGTTTGATGGATGGATGGATGATGTTTGATAGATGGATGCATGGATGGATGGATGGATGGATGGATGGATGGATGCATGGATGGATGGATAAAGCGTGGACCTCAGTCAGTAAAGAATCTATCCGTCTGGGTTCAGCAAGGCTGGATGTTTGATGGATGGATGGATGTTTGATAGATGGATGGATGGATGTATGTATGGATGGATAAAGCATGAACCTCAGTCAGTAAAGAATCCATCTGTCTGGGTTCAGGAAGACAGGATGTTTGATAGATGGATGGATAGATGGATGGATGTTTGATGGATGGATGATGGATGGATGTTTGATGGATGGATGTTTGATGGATGATGTGTGGATGTTTGGATGGATGTTTGATGGATGATGTGTGGATGTTTGATGATGGATGGATAAAGCGTGGACATCAGTCAGTAAAGAATCCATCTGTCTGGGTTCAGTAAGGCAGGATGTTTGATGGATGGATAGATGGATGTTTGATGGATGGATGGATGGATGGATGTTTGATGGATGGATGGATGGATAAAGCGTGGACCTCAGTCAGTAAAGAATCCATCTGTCTAGGTTCAGGAAGCCAGGATGTTTGATGGATGGATGATGGATGGATGTTTGATGGATGGATGGATGGATGTTTGATGGATGGATGGATGGATGTTTGATAGATGGATGGATAAAGCGTGGACCTCAGTCAGTAAAGAATCCATATGTCTGGGTTAAGGAAGGCAGGATGTTTGATGGATGATGGATGTTTGATGGATAGATGTTTGATAGATGGATGGATGCATGGATGGTTGGATAAAGCGTGGACCTCAGTCAGTAAAGAATCCATCTGTCTGGGTTCAGCAAGGCAGGATGTTTGATGGATGGATGTTTGATGATGGATAGATGGATGTTTGATGGATGGATGGGTGGATGTATGGATAAAGCGTGGACCTCAGTCAGTAAAGAATCCATCTGTCTGGTTCAGGAAGGCAGGATGTTTGATGGATGGATGGATGTATGGATGTTTTATGGATGGATGGATGCATGGATGGATGGATAAAGCGTGGACCTCAGTCAGTAAAGAATCCATATGTCTGTTTTCAAGAAGGCAGGATGTTTGATGGATGGATGGATGATGTTTGATAGATGGATGCATGGATGGATGGATGGATGGATGGATGCATGGATGGATGGATAAAGCGTGGACCTCAGTCAGTAAAGAATCTATCCGTCTGGGTTCAGCAAGGCTGGATGTTTGATGGATGGATGGATGTTTGATAGATGGATGGATGGATGTATGTATGGATGGATAAAGCATGAACCTCAGTCAGTAAAGAATCCATCTGTCTGGGTTCAGGAAGACAGGATGTTTGATAGATGGATGGATAGATGGATGGATGTTTGATGGATGGATGATGGATGGATGTTTGATGGATGGATGTTTGATGGATGATGTGTGGATGTTTGGATGGATGTTTGATGGATGATGTGTGGATGTTTGATGATGGATGGATAAAGCGTGGACATCAGTCAGTAAAGAATCCATCTGTCTGGGTTCAGTAAGGCAGGATGTTTGATGGATGGATAGATGGATGTTTGATGGATGGATGGATGGATGTTTGATGGATGGATGATGGATGGATGTTTGATGGATGGATGTTTGATGGATGATGTGTGGATGTTTGGATGGATGTTTGATGGATGATGTGTGGATGTTTGATGATGGATGGATAAAGCGTGGACATCAGTCAGTAAAGAATCCATCTGTCTGGGTTCAGTAAGGCAGGATGTTTGATGGATGGATAGATGGATGTTTGATGGATGGATGGATGGATGTTTGATGGATGGATGGATGGATAAAGCGTGGACCTCAGTCAGTAAAGAATCCATCTGTCTAGGTTCAGGAAGCCAGGATGTTTGATGGATGGATGATGGATGGATGTTTGATGGATGGATGGATGGATGTTTGATGGATGGATGGATGGATGTTTGATAGATGGATGTATGTATGGATGGATAAAGCGTGGACCTCAGTCAGTAAAGAATCCATCTGTCTGGTTTCAAGAAGGCCGGATGTTTGATAGATGGATGGATAGATAGATGGATGGATGTTTGATGGATGAATGATGGATGGATGTTTGATGGATGGATGGATGGATGGATGGATGTTTGATGGATGGATGGATAAAGTGTGGACCTCAGTCAGTAAAGAATCCATATGTCTGGGTTCAGGAAGGCAGGATGTTTGATGATGGATGGATGATGTTTGATGGATGGATGGATGGATGGATGTGTGGATGTTTGATGGATGGATGGATGTATGGATGGATAAAGCGTGGACCTCAGTCAGTAAATAATCCATCTGTCTGGGTTCAGTAAGGCAGGATGTTTGATGGATGGATGGATGTTTGATGGATGGATATATGTTTGATGGATGGATGGATGTTTGATGGATGGATGGATGGATGTTTGATGGATGGATGGATGTTTGATAGATGGATGGATGGATAAAGCTTGGACCTCAGTCAGTAAAGAATCCATATGTCTGGGTTTAGGAAGGTAGGATGTTTGATGGATGATGGATGGATGGATGTTTGATGGATGGATGTTTGATGGATGGATGAATGCATGGATGGATGGATAAAGCGTGGACCTCAGTCAGTAAAGAATCCATATGTCTGGGTTCAGGAAGGCAGGATGTTTGATGATGGATGGATGATGTTTGATGGATGGATGGATGGATGGATGTGTGGATGTTTGATGGATGGATGGATGTATGGATGGATAAAGCGTGGACCTCAGTCAGTAAATAATCCATCTGTCTGGGTTCAGTAAGGCAGGATGTTTGATGGATGGATGGATGTTTGATGGATGGATATATGTTTGATGGATGGATGGATGTTTGATGGATGGATGGATGGATGTTTGATGGATGGATGGATGTTTGATAGATGGATGGATGGATAAAGCTTGGACCTCAGTCAGTAAAGAATCCATATGTCTGGGTTTAGGAAGGTAGGATGTTTGATGGATGATGGATGGATGGATGTTTGATGGATGGATGTTTGATGGATGGATGAATGCATGGATGGATGGATAAAGCGTGGACCTCAGTCAGTAAAGAATCCATCTGTCTGTTTTCAGGAAGGCGGGATGTTTGACTCACCAAATACCAAATGACCTCTTGGACTAGCTGAAAACCTGTACATGTAAAAATATGAAAAAGTTAAAAAACAATTCTCAAGTTTATACAATACACTTATACAGTATTCTGTATTATTCAGTATTCAGTATTCCAACAACAGTATTCTTATACCTACATAAAACTGCAGTCAACGTGATGACGTAACGAGGCTGCAACGTGATGACGTGATGACGTAACGACGCAGTTCGTCCGTCTGCTCACTGCTCAGAGGTAAAAAAAAAAAAAGAGCAGATTTAGCACAAAAATGACGTTGGAAACATTAAAACCCCTCTACCCTATTAACGCATGTTAAATTACAGCGTTAGTCACGCTGTTATTGTGACGTGACACGTTCACGGTAGTGACGCTAACGCGACGTGCGTTTAATTTTGTCTTCGTCGCGTTAAGACTCTAAATAACCACTAAAAACATCCACAAGTGATGCATATATAGTATCGCTGATTTATATAAATGTCTATAAAAGTTTTCAACAGCGTTGAAAGGTTGTCACGCTTCTGAAGTGAAGTTACGTTACATGCTAACGCTAGCCGCAGCTAGTTTGAGCTGCGTCTTTCTTCACGCACTCAAAACTCATGCACAGATACTTCCTAATTTATCTAAATGTTGATAAAGTTTTCTACAGTCTTCACAGTTTGTGACGCTGCGGTTAAAGTCACGTTACTACTGGATTAGGTTAACATTTCCTTGAGATGATGTCATCAAAAGCAACAAAAAATTTTTTTTAATTCTTACCTGAATGAAGTCAATACACTCTGACACTCTGTCCACCTACCGCTGCAAAATTTTATTTAAATCGCTCTCCAAAAATAATCTCCGCTCACCTACATGCACTCAACACACGACGCCATAACTCTGCACGTGTAAGCTCAAGGGGCTTTAACTTTTAAAAACTCGGTCACCTGAGGCCCCGCCCTGAGCCCCCGCCCACTACAGGGTCTCCACATCACGAGAGGAGGGGCGGCGTTGGAGTTTCGCGCGGTCTCCACATCACGAGAGGAGGGGCGTTGCAGTTTGGCGCCATGTGTGTCAGTGAGCCACACACACGGCTTCAATAAATGCAACCGATACACAAAAACATACACACCACACACAAATACCCTGGGAGGTGCGTAGCCAGCCAATTTTATAAATGTAAATAACTTTTTATTAAAACAATTTTAAGTGTTAAAGCACACTCCAACTCATCCAGGCAGCCTATTAGCCACAAGTTACGCTGATATTGATGAGAAAAAACAATGTTTACATATTAATATATTTGGATACAATCTGTGTTTTATCCAGACATTGGCAAAGGCTGGCTAATACCAAATGTCCCGATAATGTCGGTACGTAGTCTGGCGCATAGGCGGGCCAATACGCTTGCACCAACGCACACACACACACACACACACACACACACACACACACACACACACACACACACACACACACA
>JBBPBX010089932.1:0-14209 GCA_038048925.1 Garcialebias charrua
ACTTGAGGAGATTATTACAGCCTGATCTAAAATCAATAGTGCTGATGATATCGGAACAGGATCTGTATCGACTGATATCCAGATTTAGGTATCGGGGGCTGCCGAGCAGGAATTATGACGAGACTGCGGGCAGACGCTAAAACCGGGAGACCCCCGATGCCGGCTCTTTTTCTGTCTAACGTCCGCTCGCTGGACAACAAAATGGATCTACTTCGTTTGAGAGTGACCGCGTCGGAGGAGATGAGAAGGTGCTCTGTGCTCTGCCTGACAGAAACGTGGATCTCTGAGGATACACCGTTTATGAGCTGGATAATAGACTCTTTTTTCAGAACGGACCGGTGCACCGAGACTACGGGGAAAACACGAGGCGGTGGTGTTTGTATTTACGTGAACAAAGATTGGTGCACAAACTGTTCTGTGATCAAAAGGCTTTGTTCAGCTTCCGTGGAGTTGATCACAGTAAGGTGCCGTCCGCATTATCTCCCCCGCGACTATTCTGTAATTCTAATCAACGCTATTTACATAGCCCCTGATGCTAATGCTAATGACGCCCAGGGAGGAATTCATGACTTACTCACCTCGCTGCAGTGTAAATATCCTGAGGGGCTCTTCATTGTTTGTGGTGACGTGAATCACGTGGACCTTCAAGTCTCCCTCCCAGCCTTCAGTCAGCACGTCTTCACAGCAACAAGAGGAAATAAAACGCTTGACCAAGTCTACACTAATGTAAAGGGGGCGTACACGGCGAAGACACGCCCACCGCTCGGAGCTTCCGATCACGGCTCTTTGATCCTGGCCCCAAGACAGCTCCCCCCACTCAGGCGCTCCAAGCCGGAACAAAGAGAGATAAGAGTCTGGCTTCAAGGCAGCACCTCCATGCTGAGAGACTGTTTTGAGAATACAAACTGGTCTGTTTTCAGAGAGGCAGCTACTGATGGGAGCTCAGTGGACCTGGAACTCTATGCTTCCTCAGTCCTGGGTTACATCAGTACATGCTCTGAAAATGTATCCATAAAAAAATATGTTAAATCTTACCCGAACCGAAAACCCTGGTTAAATAAAGAAGTCCGCGCCTTGCTAGCAGCCAGGGACACTGCATTCAAGTCCGGAGATAAAGAGGAGCTGAGAAAGAGCAGGAAAGAACTGGTGGATGGCATTAAGAAGGCCAAGGCCACGTATGCACAGAGGATCGAGGGACAGTTCACCTCACAAGACCCACGGAGCATGTGGAAGGGTATTAAATGCATAACAGATTACAAAGGCAAGAACAAACAATGTCCCAAGGACCCATCTCTGCCTGATGCCCTCAATAAGTTTTATGCACGTTTTGATGATCCAAACAGACCAGCTAGCACCAGACTTACCTCATCACCAGACGAAGAGCATCTCAGAGTGACCGCAGCAGAAGTGAGAGGCAGTCTCAGGAAGATTAATCCTCATAAAGCAACCGGACCAGACAACATCCCAGGGAAAGTTCTGAAGGAATGTGCGGACCAGCTCTGTGAGGTGCTGGCTGACATCTTCACCACCTCACTTGCACTGGAGTCAGTTCCCACCTGCCTGAAGACCGCGACCATCATCCCAGTCCCAAAGAGCTCCACAGTGACTGGTCTGAATGACTATAGACCAGTGGCCCTCACCCCGATAGTCGCTAAATGTTTTGAGAAACTGGTCATGTCCCACATCAAGACAACCGTCAACATCAACGAGGACCCTCATCAATATGCATACCGCGAGAACCGATCAACAGAGGACGCCATCTCTTCCGTGGTCCACACTGCTCTCACCCACCTGGATCAGAAGGACTCATACGTGCGTCTGCTCTTTGTGGACTTCACATCTGCCTTCAACACCATGATCCCCCAAACTCTGATAGACAAACTATCCACACTTGGACTAAGCCCCTCCATTTGTAACTGGGTACTAGACTTCTTAACAGACAGACCACAGTCCGTGAAGATTCACAACTTCTCCTCCTCCACCATAACCTCAGCACTGGCTCTCCTCAAGGATGTGTGCTGAGCCCCCTTCTGTTCACTCTGCTCACATATGATTGTACAGCCACACTTCCAGGCTGTCATATTGTTAAGTTTGCAGATGATACAGCGGTGGTGGGATGCATCACAAACAATGATGAGTCCAGCTACAGACAGGAGGTGGAACACCTGGAGAGCTGGTGCAAAGAGAATAATCTTCACATGAATGTGAAGAAGACAAAGGAGATGATTGTGGACTTCAGAAGGAATAAACACACCCACGCCCCACTGAAAATAGGTGGATCTGCAGTGGAAGTGGTCTCCAGCTACAAATACTTGGGTGTACACTTGAATGATAACCTCAGCTGGAGCAACAACACCACCAGCCTGATCAAGAAAGGTCATCAAAGACTCTACTTCCTCAGACGACTGAGACGTGCTGGTCTGAGCAGCCCAGTTCTCACCTCGTTCTACAGGTGTGCAGTGGAAAGCGTCCTGTGCTCCAGCATCAACGTGTGGCATGGAGGCTGCACAGTTGCAGAGAGGAAAGCTCTACAGAGAGTGGTGAAGGCTGCACAGAAGTCTGTCGGAGTCAGTCTCCCCACCATCACAGACATTTACACCTCCAGATGCAGGAAAAGAGCCACCTGCATCATGAAAGACCTCACTCACCCAGCACACTCACTCTTTGCCCCACTCCCCTCAGGACGGAGGTTGAGGAGCATCAAATGTAGAACCACTAGACTGAGGAACAGCTTCTACCCTGAGGCTGTTAGACTCATGAATGAATAAATAAAAATAAAATAAAAATAAACACTGCAAAATATCACATCATGCTGATGCTGATCTGTTTTCTTGTTGCTGTGTTCATCTGTGACCATCTGCTCATACAGACTCATGTTCGTGCTGCTGTTTATAATGATGTTTTTCCACTATATTAGGGCTTAGTGTATTACTAGTTGATGTTTTTCTTAGTTAATTCTAGATGTTATTACTGTTTTTCTCTTGCATTTGTTGTTGGATGTAACTGGGACCCCGTGTACATAATCTCGTTTTCATCACATGTACCACATGCGGTGCAAATGACAATAAAGACTCTCTCTGACTCTGATAATAATAATAATAATAATAATAATAATAATAATAATAATAATGAATTTCATTTATAATGCACTTTTCATTAATAAAAATCTCAAAGGGCTACAAAGTGCAACAAAGCAAAGATCAAAATAAAACAAGTGATAAAATCAAATAAAATCAATAATAATATCGACTAAGATCAAAGATAAGCCGGAAAAGGGTAGCATGCCCTCTCCGGGTCGGGGATGAGGTCCTGCCCCAAGTGGAGGAGTTTAAGTATCTCGGGGTCTTGTTCACGAATGAGGGAAAACTGGAGCGTGAGATCGATAGGCGGATAGGTGCAGCGTCCGCAGTGAAGCGGGCGCTGTACCGGTCTGTCGTGGTGAAGAGAGAGCTGAGTCGAAAGGCAAAGCTCTCAATTTACCGATCGATCTACGTTCCCACCCTCATCTATGGTCATGAGCTTTGGGTTGTGACCGAAAGAACGAGATCTCGGATACAAGCGGCTGAAATGAGTTTTCTCCGCAGGGTGTCTGGACTCTCCCTTAGAGATAGGGTGAGAAGCTCAGTCATCCGGGAGGGACTCGGAGTAGAGCCGCTGCTTCTCCACATCGAGAGGAGCCAGTTGAGGTGGCTCGGGCATCTGGTTAGGATGCCTCCTGGACGCCTCCCTGGGGAGGTGTTCCGGGCATGTCCCACCGGGAGGAGGCCCAGAGGAAGACCCAGGACACGCTGGAGGGACTATGTTTCTCGGCTGGCCTGGGAACGCCTTGGGATTCCCCCAGAGGAGCTGCTCCAAGTGGCTGGGGAGAGGGAAGTCTGGGCCTCCCTACTTAGGCTGCTACCCCCGCGACCCGACCCCGGATAAGCGGACGAAAATGGATGGATGGATGGATCAAAGATAAAATCATGTGGATGCAGATTAGGCTTGCTTAAAAAATAAATAAAATAAAACAAGTGATAAAATCAAGTAAAATCAATAATGATATCAGCTAAGATCAAAGATAAAATCATGTGGAGGCAGAATAGGCTTGCTTAAAAAGAAAGGTCTTTATGCTGCTTTTAAAGTCAACCAGTGACTGTGGAGCTCTCAGGTCGTCAGGGAGGGAGTTCCACAGGCGGGGGGCAGCCACACAGAATGCTCGGTCTCCCATGGTCCTCAATTTGGTCCGAGGAATATGAAGGAAATTACTGTTCTGTGATCGTAGAGACCGGGTGGATGAATATGGTGCAAGAATGTCCTTTAGATAGTCAGGTGAAGTGCCGTGCAAGCATTGATGGGTAATGAGAGCAGTTTTATATTGAATTCTGTAGGTGACAGGAAGCCAATGGAGGTTATGGAGAATGGGTGTAATATGTTCAAATATGTGTACCGGATTACTTAACTGGAAAAAAAAGTTGAATGATTGATTTATCTGAGGATTTAATGCTACTTAATACTGTGTTTTTGATTCAGTTTGAAAGTATAATATTATTTAATTTAAAATGTGTAAAATGATTTGAGTAAGATAGAAAAATATCTATTTGTTTTCAGTTTTAGATGCAAAGTTACAGGTCTTGAAGTCAGATGTTTTTATATGCATGTGCACACATTTGCAACTCCAGTTAAGATGTTAGGATCTGATCGGAAGTTAAAAAATGTGGATCGGTGCATCCCTAGAAAATATCTGATCCAATTGCTGAGCAGTAGCCATCAAAACATAAATACATCACAATTAAATTCTTATTTTGGCCAAGGATTCTCCCATTGCTCTTTTTCTTTAATGTAGTTCCCCTCAGTTACATTGTACATGATCAAAGCTGGATGAAAACAGGAAAACCATTGAAAAAAGTCTTGGAAATATTTACTTTGGAAAGTGCATTTTCTAAATATCAGTTTTCTCACTAAAAACTGTTTGTTTGATAGGACGTACAATTACAGTAGATAATCCAGTTTTTTAACAAAGATCCAGAGTGGTATGGAGGATATTATGTTAAAGTACTCCCATAACTCAAATTAGCATTAAACCCTCAGATGAATCAATCATTCAACTTAAAATACTGTGTTTTTGATTCAGTTTGAAAGTATAATATTATTTAATTTAAAATGTGTAAAATGATAGATAGAAAAATATCTATTTGTTTTCAGTTTTAGATGCAAAGTTACAGGTCTTGAAGTCAGATGTTTTATATGCATGTGCACACATTTGCAACTCCAGCTTTTTTTTATATGCATCTGCACACATTTGCAACTCCAGAGGTTGGTATTTTATCCAATATAGATTTGTCACAATATCAACTTTTTTTCAGTTAAATAATACGGTACACATATCCACACAGTATAAAACATAACTAATGAAGAGAGAGGCGACCAACAGCTGCACATAAGCTGCTCCACTTTTAAAGTGCTTCAATGGGCAATAGTATAATTATCTAGCTGCAGGTTTCCAGGCCCTTCTCATTTGTGTCAGCCACCTAGTAATTTTGCTTGTAATATATCTGCTCAGCCTTGTAAGTGATGGCAGTGTATAAAAGAGGGCCAGGAAATGTGAAGAGAGAGAGAGAAGAATGACAAGCTGATTTGTGATGCTCAACCCAACTGGTTGTATTTTAAATACAATCTTGGCACACTTATTGTCCATCTTAACATGGGCATACACTGTAACACTTTGCTTTCTTTCTTCTGTTTATTCTACCTGCGCACAGCCCAGTCTTCCTCTTCTTCTTCCATCCAAGAAAAAAAAGAGAGGAAGAGAGATGAATTGGCAAAAAACTGAGAAGAGGAGGGAGGCTAAAACAAGAAGCAAGGGGAAGGAAAAGGACAAGAAAATGTAACTCTTCATTGTTACGTGGTGGTAGAATAGCAAAATTTATGTGGCACTTTAAAAGGTCTTGAAACAGTGAAAACTTCATGTATTTGTGCGGAAACTGTTAAAAAAATTATAAAGTCAAAAGCTTAAATGTGAAATCATGAATCCAAATGGCTGATGAAAACTGAAAGTTATGCACCATAACTCATGTTCCCTAAAGGAAGGGAACAAGGTGCAACATACTTGCTATGGGAATTGCTCCCCCGCGCGATTACCTGAAGGAATATACTCACGCCTTTAGGGCTAGGGCGTCACCGACGCGCCAGAGGCCCCGCCCTCTGGGTACTTAAGCGGCTGCGCCCCTCCATCTTTCTCCAAAATTGCACTTCACCGAGCTTTCAGCATTGAAAAGGGCCAGATATGTTGCACCTCGTTCCCTTCCTTCAGGGAACATGAGTTATGGTGCATAACTTTCAGTTCCCTTTCAGTCTGGTCTCTCGGTGCAACATACTTGCTATGGGAACGTAATCCATTCACGCCCTTGAAATGCTCAGCAAAGTGCATGTGAGAACACTCCATCCTAAAAGACAGGCAGCTCCCAGCTGCTTTCAGCAGGGAATGTAGAAAGCACATGCTAAGAAGAAAAAATGCCAAATGTAAAGAACATCAACGTGATGTTTCCACTGGGCATATATATATATACACATACATACATACATATACACATATATATATACACATATATATATATACATATATATATACATATATATATACATATATATATACATNATATATATATACAACACCAACTAGAGACAGCTTAAGCATGCTCCATCAGTGTGAATACTTATCATCCCCTTTTCCCATTGGAACATCCTGAGAAACAGGAGGAAAAATGGACCCACCACGTCACAAGCAATTGGGTGACAGATGTGGAGGTAGAAAACCCAGGCCAATCACAGGGTAACCTCCCAGGTCCCTGCTAGAAAACCTTTGTGTAATGTTGATGTTGTTTGTTATGGGACAAAGCAACCAAAGCCTTGGGCTCTCAGCCAGATCCCTTCAGAGACCAGGCTGAAAGTTGCCATAACTCTGGACGTGGGCAATTCACTTCTGTTTGGCGTCAGTCAAGCCACCATTGCACGATTACAACTGGTTCAGAACGCAGCTGCCCGATTTTTAACCAGCACACGCAAAAGAGAGCACATTACACCAGTCTTGGCCTCCCTTCACTGGCTACCGGTTCATCTTCGAATCCAATTCAAAATTCTCATGTATGTCTACAAATCGCTGAACAGTCTCGCCCCCGCCTATCTCTCGGATCTGATACACCCATATGTCCCTCCACGTGCTTTGAGGTCAGAGGATCAGGTACTCTTAATAGTTCCAGAAACTCGCCTTAAGCGCAGGGGTGACAGAGCGTTCTCTGTAGCAGGCCCAAGACTCTGGAACGAGTTACCGCTGCTCATCAAACAGGCCCCCTCCCTCTCGGTTTTCAAATCCCGGTTAAAAACTCACTACTACTCCATCGCTTTCAATGCCAGCTGATGTGTACTGGATCGTTTGATTTATGATCTGCAATGTTTTTATGTTTTTCGTGTTGTACTTCATTGTATGTGTTGCCTGTTGCGTGTTTGTTTGTCCAGCACTTTGGTGGACTTGTTCCTGTTTAAAGTGCTTTATAAATAAAATGGTATGGTATGGTATGGTATGGTATGGGTGTAGAAGCTGTCCACGCACCTGAGTCAGCAGGTCCCTGTGAGAAGTCAATTGCCACGGTATCCCTGATAACATTGATATCAACTCCGGGAACCACGTTTTCTGTGGCCATCTGGGAGCTATGAGAATCAAGGAGAGAGCTCCCTGGCGTACCCGTTCCAATGTCACCCTGATCAGAGGGACAGGTGGAAAGGCATAGTAGAGCACCCCTGCAGGCCAATCATGTGCCAGAGCATCCATGCCCAATGGAGCGTCTGCTTCCCTCAAGGAGAACTAGAGGTCACAGTGTGAGCTAGCCTTGCAAGCGAACAGGTCCACAGAGGCTCTCCCAAACCGTGACCAGACCTTTCACAATCCGTGGGTTCAGGCTCCATTCTGACGCCAAAAGAGGTCCTCTAGAGAGGGCGTCTGCTCCATAATTTAGTTCACCAGGGACATGAGTCGCCCTAAGTGACAAGATTCTTGGAGCACACCATGTCAGCATCCTCTGCGCCAGTCCGAGGAGGGCCTGGGACCTTGTCCCTCCCTCTCTGTTGATGAAGGACACTGTGGTCCTGTTATCTGATTTCACCAGGATATGTTGTCCAGCAATCAGACCTTTGTTGAAGAAGTATTTTAATGACAGGAATACGGCCAGCAACTCCAGGAAGTTGATATTTAATCTTGCTTCCTGCCCATTCCAAAGGTCGCAGGCGTTCTGATTTCTACAGATTGCCCCCCATCCTGTTTTTGAGGCATCCGTCGTGATGACCACACGAGACGACACCCTTCCCAGTGAGACCCCTTCCGTGAAAACGGACAGATGTCTCCAGGGTTCCCGGGCCTCCAGGCACTCTGAATCTATCCTAACCTTTCCTGCTTAATTAGGCAGGTCGGGTTGTATTCGTTGGTTTAGCCATACTTGTATGGGCCACATTTTCAGTAATGCGTGTGGCACACAGGGAATGGCTGCTGCCAAGAGGCCTAAAAGGCGTTGGCAGGTTCATATAGGGACCCGTTGGTCCAGTTTAAATATTTCCAGGCAACGGCAAATGGAGGAAACTCGTTCCTTCAAGAGCCATGCTCTGTACTGGACAGTGTTGATCTGTACTCCCAAAAATATGGTAACCCGTGATGGAGTCAAATCACTTTTTTGTAGGTTTCTGACAAAACCGAGAGACTCCAGGTGAGAAATAACCTTATAGGAGTGTGACTGGGCCTGCTTTCTGCTTTCAGCCAGAATCAGCAGGTAATCCAAGTACATGTAATTCATGACCCTAAGTCCTTGATTCCTAAGAGGGGTCAGGGCTGCATCCAGACATTTGGTAAATGTACGCGGAGCAGTCTTTAAACCGAAGGGTAAAGCTTTGAATTCATAAGCGTTTCCCTCAAAGGCAAAGCGGAGGAACTTTCTGTGTTTCCTCCACACGTCTATATGAAAATAGGCATATTTTAAATCCACGGTACACGCATAGTCTCCAGGTCTCACCGACTGGAGAACTTGCCACAGTGTAAGCATCTTGAACTTATGTTTATGTTTATTAAATTTGTTCATTTTTTTACAAAAGAAACAATGCAAGACAATCTCATAAATGAGTACAAAATGTAAAAAAATGAAAGGTAGCAGAAAGAAGAATAAATCTTATTATATCTGCCCCTTACTTCCAACAATCAGATTAAACAACAATAATCAACCATGTAAACAATAATAATCTTCAACCAACTTTTTCCAACAATCAGATTAAACAATAATAATCTTCAACCAACAGTACAAAATGACTAACTCTTTCTAATTTTCTAACTAATACAATACACATTACGCTATTTCATATATATTTTTTAACACATTTGTTTTGATCATTTTTTTAAATGTAAACATTGACTTGGCATTTTTAACTACATTAATCCTCTTGTTGAGAGTCCTAAGATCCAGAATTGGTCTTAGGGAATTATCCTTCTTGGGCTCCAGGAAATACTTGCTGTAGTGGCCAGAGTGTAGCTTGCGTCCCGAGACCAAACTAATCACTCCATTTTTCAGCATCGTTGAAACTTCCTCCCTCAGCACGTGTGCACGTGTAGGGTTGATCTTAGATTGCAGCACCCCTGTGAAGCGGGGCGGTCTTTTTGAGAACTGCAACTTGAGCCCGTGACATATCGTTGTCATGATGCAATCATTTGGTAGACACACCTTCCAGGCCTGCACATGGCGTGGGGTCTGGCCACGTGACCTGCAGGGCATCCGTCGCCTTATGACTCAGGTCGAACAGAGCAGGTACTGACAAGTCCGGTTCCGGAAGGATTTGCGCAAGTTTCTGGGAGGAATCCACAGTTTCTCCTTTGTGACCATATTCGGCATCTTGGTCGGACACATCGGGCGTCGAGTCCTCGGCGGCAACTGAGGAGTCCGACATGTTGTCCTCTCCGACTCGACCACTGCATTCCAGGTCCACGTTTTCGAGCTCCGGTTCAGAAGCGAGCACTTTAGTGTGGCGTGCGACCTTCAGCCCGTTGTTTCCTCACTACTGCCGACATTCGACGGCAATGAGAGCAGGAGTCGGTGAATTCCAGTGCTTTCCTCGTGTGCAGAATCCCTAAGCAGACAGGACAGGCCTCGTGGGTGGCCGTCGCCGAGAGGGAGTAGCCGCAGCCACTGGTGCATGGGCGCGAGCGAGGACTCGTCGTCCTGGTTTTTCTCCTCCTTGTCCTCTGTTTTCCCTTCTCGGGAGCCATGTCCGGCGAGAAGCGTTGAAGTTGTTCCTAGTTTTCTTTTGTTCGAAGCCGTCTTCTCCATTGTCTTGCTTTCGCTGGTTAGCCTGCTAATGATTAGCAGGAGGTTGTGACGCAGTTAGCGCCGTCGAGCGAAGCAGCTGCGGAAAGAAGAAAACTTTGAGGTGAGTAGAAAAACGCTGGACTAGCTTTCGCCAGCACAGCACTACTCAGGAAAATTTCTCTGCACGCTCAGTGTAGGGAGCAAGCTCACCTCAGTCGAGCGATGCGAAAACAGAGAAGTCCCACGAAGTTCAGGTGTTAAGCGAGGTGAAGGGCAAAAAAGAGAAAGATGGAGGGGCAACAGCCGCTTAAGTACCCAGAGGGCGGGGCCTCTGGCGCGGCGGTCAAGTCAAAGTCAAAGTCAACTTTATTGTCAGATCTGCAATATGTACTGTACAGGACATACACAGGACCGAAATTGCGTTTCTCTCAGTCCCTCGGTGCAACAGTAAACATCTAAACATTGAAACACTGAAACATATAATAATAGACATAAGCATAAAATAGTAAAACTAACACTGTCCTGAGTTTTTTTTTTTTTTGCATAGCGGTGCAAGAGCATGAAAATCCACACCAACTCTAAAACTAAAACATTAAACATTTAATGAACATAATACTGTCCTGAGTTTTTGCATACTAGCACAAAAAAAAGAGTATAAAAAGTATAACTAAAATAAACTAAAGGTTTCTAGCATTGACATTTGCAAAGTGGCAAAGCAGCGTATGAGTCAATGTACACAGTATATGTATGAGGTAGTAGTTGATGTTGTTATAGAGGCAAAAAGTGGCATATGCAGTAAGGCACATTGGGCATCCCTAAATAAGACCGTTCAGAGCACACTGTATATGTACCAGCAGTGGTGTAGATATTAGAGTAGTGTAAATAAATGTAAACAGTAGTAATTACATGTAAGCAGTAGTAATAAAAGTAAACAGTATTAATAAATGTAAACAGAGAATGTAAACAGTATTATGATTATAGGCAGTGATGTAATACAGACATTAGTGCAAGTATGAGAATTAGTGCAAACTGTATGAGCACATGACCGAGAGTTTAGTGAAAAACTTTGTGTTGAGTGATAATGTGTGAGAAAGTTTTAGTGTTAAGGCAGTTCAAATGGGAGGGGGGGCAGAGCAGGCAGAGTGTTTAGCATTCTGACTGCCTGATGAACAGAGCTGTCTCTCAGTCTGCTGGTTCGAGCCTGGAGACTCCTCAGTCTCCTCCCTGATGGCAGTAGTCTGAAGCAGCTGTGTAGTGGGTGTGTGGGATCACCTGCCATGCGGTGGGCTTTCCGAGTGAGGCGTTTGCTGTGTAAGTCCTGCAGTGAGGGCAAGGAGGTGCCCACGATCTTCTCAGCTGCTCTCACAATGCGCTGGAGGCTCTTGCGGCAGGATGCAGTACATGCACCAAACCACACAGTGATGCAGCTGGTCAGGACACTTTCTATGGCACCTCTGTAGAAGGTGCTCATGATGGGGGTTGAAGCTCCAGCCCTTTTCAGCTTGCGGAGAAAGTAGAGACGCTGGTGAGCCTTCTTTGCCAGTGCTGCAGTGTTCCTGCTCCAGGACAGGTCCTTTGAGACGTGCACTCCCAGGAACTTGGTGCTGTCTACTCTCTCCACTGCGGTGCTGTTGATGGTCAGAGGGGCATGTTGGGCATCCTTCTTCCTGAAGTCCACAACAATCTCCTTTGTCTTCTCCACGTTGAGAGTGAGATTGTTGTGTCCGCACCACAAGGCCAGGCGGCTCACCTCGTTCCTGTAGTCCGTCTCATCGTTGTTGCTGATGAGACCCACCACTGTTGTGTCGTCCGCAAACTTGATGAAGTGGTTGGAGCTGTACGATGGTGTGCAGTCGTGTGTTAGCAGGGTGAATAGAAGGGGGCTCAGCACACATCCTTGTGGGGCCCCTGTGTTCAATGTGATGGTGCTAGATGTGTTACTCCCGACCCGCACTGTCTGTGGTCTCCCGGTCAGGAAGTCTAGCAGCCAGTTACTGTCAGGATGGCTCCCTCTGCTGGTCCTTCATGTTGGTCCTTCATGTAACATGTTCAGTTTGCCCCTGTGTCTAATGCCTCTTTTCCACCGCTCGGCTCGGCTCGGGTTGGATCGGCTCAGGTCGGCTCAGTTCGGGTCGGGTCACATCTATGTTCTGTTTCCACAGCTTTTTTGTACCCCTTCTGTGGGCGGGGTCCAGAATCCTACTCGTCTTACCACATGGTGGCAGTAGTGTTCCTCAAGCTATTTACTACAGTACTAGCCACCACTAGAAGAAGAACACAATAAAGACTTTGTTTCACATATTATCAATTCTATCAAAAACCACAAAGCTGATATTTTTCAAAAAAATCTAGTGTGATCACAACATGTTCATATACGAAATGTATCCTGTTGGAGTTATTTGAAATAAAATTCAATGTTTTATAGACATAAATGTGTCAACCTACGTCCATTATTTTCTACTTTGTTTCACATATTATCAATTCTATCAAAAACCACAAAGCTGATATTTTTCAAAAAAATCTAGTGTGATCACAACATGTTCATATACGAAATGTATCCTGTTGGAGTTATTTGAAATAAAATTCAATGTTTTATAGACATAAATGTGTCAACCTACGTCCATTATTTTCTACTTTGTTTCACATATTATCAATTCTATCAAAAACCACAAAGCTGATATTTTTCAAAAAAATCTAGTGTGATCACAACATGTTCATATACGAAATGTATCCTGTTGGAGTTATTTGAAATAAAATTCAATGTTTTATAGACATAAATGTGTCAACCTACGTCCATTATTTTCTACTTTGTTTCACATATTATCAATTCTATCAAAAACCACAAAGCTGATATTTTTCAAAAAAATCTAGTGTGATCACAACATGTTCATATACGAAATGTATCCTGTTGGAGTTATTTGAAATAAAATTCGAATTTTTATAATTTATTTTCGTTGTGCAAACACAGGTTTTGGAAAAAGTCAAAGCGAAACTACTTTAAATGCAGCACATTTGACCATACGTGACAATATTAAAGCGTGGTTAAGCTCAGGAGCCCTCGTACTATTAAAGTCAGCTATGAAATATATTTTATATCTGTTCATTGAGCTACATTTAAAGACATAAAGCCGCCCGCGCGCCGCGTGTTGCTCGTGGCGAACCTATTTTTTTAAAATCCTGCAGTTTTGAGCAGTACGTGATTTTATTAAGGACACGTTCAGCTGAAGACCCATCTTTGCTATAAATTTAAAAAATAATAATTGTTTTTACCGTGTTTATCATGTAAAAGTCCTGCAGTGATCGCGTCCCTCGCTTCCGTAAAAACAGCTCTCGTCTCCTCCTCCCTCCTTCCGGAGCGGGTGAGCTCGCCTCAGTACCCCTCTGAAAGCAGCCCGAAAATCTCAGGAAATCTCGCGCGGCTTAGCACGGAATATCCGGTGGAAAAGGATGAAAGGGGGTCTCTGCGACGCACATATGACGTAACATCCGACCCGAGCCGACCGGTGGAAAAGGGGCATTAGAAACTGTGTTTTGGCTCCCTCTGCTGGTCCCTCATGTAATGTGTTCAGTTTGCTCCTATGTTTTAGATTGTTTACTCCCCAGGTGTTTTGTGTTCCCATGATTAGTTCCTCACCTTTATATTCTAGGCTCTCCTGCCTCTCAAGCAGGGGAGCATTAAGTGTAATGCCTACACCAGCATGGTCGGATGTCCTGTTCAGTTAAGTGCCTTGTTTTTGAGTTTTGAGTTTTGTAAATTAAAAGACTGTTTTTGATACACTCCTGGAGGTCTTGCTTGCACTTGGGTCTCAACCACACCCCGACCGTGACAGAATGCTCCCCTCAATTGAGACCTAGCAAGCAGACCTCCATGAGACCTAGTTAACAGACTTCAC
>JBBPBX010089933.1:2782-14208 GCA_038048925.1 Garcialebias charrua
GAAACCATTAACCCAATTCTTTGAGTAAGCAGTCCAGATTAAAACACTGCCTTTTTTAACAAAAATGTTTGTGGTAGTTACAGAGAGTCATTCACAACACCCACTCTGAGCATTGCATCCTTTTTATGTGCATGAAATTACTTGTAGATATTTTTCTAGTTCGACCAAAACGGCTGCAACTCAGTCCGTTCTCAACCTAAGATCATAGTTAGTCCAAAACTCTGCATGCAGGGTGAACTTATGTATCTTATTTAAATTAATTCTAGGTCTTAAACTATTTATAGTGAAATGACTGATGTCAGTCTTTAGTTTAAATAATAGTGTGAATATGAATACAATCATCATTGTCTTGATGGAAGATAAAACTCGATCACAGTCTCAGGTCTCTTGAAGACTCAAACAGGTTTTATTCCTTAATGTTCCAGTATTTGGCACCATCCATCTTTCCATCAATTCTGAGCATCTTCCATGCCCATGCTTAAGAAAAGCAGGCCCAAACCATGATGCTGCCACTACCATGTTTGACAGTGGATGGTGTGTTCAGGGTGATGAGCTGTGTTGCTTTAAAGCCAAACTGATAGTTTTGAATTGTGGACAAACAGTTCTGATTTTTGATTCAGGTGACCAGAGCAACGTCTTCCACATCAAAGTCAAAGTCAAAGTCAACTTTATTGTCAGATCTGCAATATGTACTGTACAGGACATACACAGGACCGAAATTGCATTTCTCTCAGTCCCTCGGTGCAACAGTAAACATCTAAACATTGAAACACTGAAACATATAATAATAGACATAAGCATAAAATAGTAAAACTAACACTGTCCTGAGTTTTTTGCATAGTGGTATAAGAGTATGAAAATTTACACCAACTCTAAAACTAAAACATTAAACATTTAATGAACATAATACTGTCCTGAGTTTTTGCATACTAGTATAAAAAAAAAGAGTATAAAAAGTATAACTAAAATAAACTAAAGGTTTCTAGCATTGACATTTGCAAAGTGGCAAAGCAGCGTATGAGTTAATGTGCACAGTATATGTATGAGGTAGTAGTTGATGTTGTTATAGAGGCAAAAAGTGGCATATGCAGTAAGGCACATTGGGCATCCCTAAATAAGACCGTTCAGAGCACACTGTATATGTATCAGCAGTGGTGTAGATATTAGAGTAGTGTAAATGTAAACAGTAGTAATTAAATGTAAGCAGTAGTAATAAAAGTAAACAGTATTAATAAATGTAAACAGAGAATGTAAACAGTATTATGACTATAGGCAGTGATGTAATACAAACATTAGTGCAAGTATGAGAAGTAGTGCAAACTGTATGAGCACATGACCGAGAGTTTAGTGAATAACCCGTTTGATGACACAGAGTCCAGTGTTAAAAACTTTGTGTTGAGTGGTAATGTGTGAGAAAGTTTTAGTGTTAAGGCAGTTCAAATGGGAGGGGGGGCAGAGCAGGCAGAGTGTTTAGCATCCTGACTGCCTGATGAACAGAGCTGTCTCTCAGTCTGCTGGTTCGAGCCTGGAGACTCCTCAGTCTCCTCCCTGATGGCAGCAGTCTGAAGCAGCTGTGTAGTGGGTGTGTGGGATCACCTGCCATGCAGTGGGCTTTCCGAGTGAGGCGGTTGCTGTGTAAGTCCTGCAGTGAGGGAAAGGAGGTGCCCACGATCTTCTCAGCTGCTCTCACAATGCGCTGGAGGCTCTTGCGGCAGGATGCAGTACATGCACCAAACCACACAGTGATGCAGCTGGTCAGGACACTTTCTATGGCACCTCTGTAGAAGGTGCTCATGATGGGGGTTGAAGCTCCAGCCCTTTTCAGCTTGCGGAGAAAGTAGAGACGCTGGTGAGCCTTCTTTGCCAGTGCTGCAGTGTTCCTGCTCCAGGACAGGTCCTTTGAGACGTGCACTCCCAGGAACTTGGTGCTGTCTACTCTCTCCACTGCGGTGCTGTTGATGGTCAGAGGGGCATGTTGGGCATCCCTCTTCCTGAAGTCCACAACAATCTCCTTTGTCTTCTCCACGTTGAGAGTGAGATTGTTGTGTCCGCACCACAAGGCCAGGCGGCTCACCTCGTTCCTGTAGTCCGTCTCATCGTTGTTGCTGATGAGACCCACCACTGTTGTGTCGTCCGCAAACTTGATGAAGTGGTTGGAGCTGTATGATGGTGTGCAGTCGTGTGTTAGCAGGGTGAATAGAAGGGGGCTCAGCACACATCCTTGTGGGGCCCCTGTGTTCAATGTGATGGTGCTAGATGTGTTACTCCCGACCCGCACTGTCTGTGGTCTCCCGGTCAGGAAGTCTAGCAGCCAGTTACACATTGAGGTGTTCAGCCCCAGACTGTCCAGTTTAAGGATGAGCTGTTGGGGGATGATGGTGTTGAATGCTGAGCTGAAGTCAATGAACAGCATTCTAACATAGGAGTCCTTCGTGTCCAGATGTGTGAGAGCTGTGTGAAGGGCACATGCTTGGTGTGTCTCCCTGGTGGCTTGTGACAAACTTGAAACAACATTTTCTTAAGGATATATTTGAGAAATAGCTTTCTTCTTGACACTCTTCAATAAAGGCCAGATTTGTGCTGTGTACGACTGATAGCTGTCATATGGACAGACTCTCCCAGGCAACTCTTTTGTTTTTTTACATATTACAGTACACTAACATGTTTCATTGCTCCATATTATTTCAAATTAGCAATTTATCATTGTTTATTAAACTCTGAAAGCTGTGTTATGTTACTTTGTTTATATTCTCTCCTAAAATGCGGTTAGATGTGCCTTTTTGTTTATTTTTAACTATTGAACTGTCCCATTCTGCTCAGGATTCTTCTCAGAGTGTGCATACTGATGATGATGTCATCCACAGTGCGAAGCATCATCAGTATCTCTCCATGTTTTAGACCAAGCAAGTAAAACTTGATGAAATTCTGTAAATTAGCCATTGAGCAGGCAAAAACAAGCGTATGGGTGAACTTGCATTATGGGTAATGGTGCTGATACCATGTGGATGGACATCTATACTTATCACGTAATATATCTATACTTATCACGTTATAACGTGATACGTATCACGTAATAACGTGATACGTATCACGTAATAACGTGATATTATTACGTAATAACGTGATACGTATCACGTAATAACGTGATACGTATCACGTTATAACGTGATAAGCCCCAAAAAATATTTTCTCCAGGTGGCATCACTACGCTTCCGTACTAATACAATCCTAAAACGATACAATCTAATATAAACGAATAAAGTGCACTACAAATCTACTGGGTGCCAAATTACTGTGTGCTTCTTGAAAGTATAAATCATCAAATCAATCAAATCGGTAATCAGTAAAAATACCGGCATAGCTGCTCGCTTTGTGTTAACTCCCGTTGGCTCTTAGAGGGAGGAGAGACCCATCCAATATGGCGGCGACACAGGATGTGTGGTTCTTCTTCTTTATTTTGAGAGCATGGGAAATCTCCAATACTTGTTTATTTATTTATTTATTTATTTATTTAAGTTAGGACAATGCATATTAATCAACATGACAGCAGTAAGCATCAATGTAAATATGCCGGAGTTAGCACAATAGCTAATTTTCATCCGTTGTCCTAAGACAGGTAAGAATAAGAAACATCCCATAAAACAAAAGAGCAGAGAAAAATACAAACATCACCTATATAGCACATAACACAACATAAAATTACAATAAAAATATGATGCCATAAGAAAATAGACAAAGTAATCTACACATGAGTGCACTTCTGATTAGTTTTCAGCCAAAGTTTCAAAGAGTTTTTAAAACCAGAGTAGGTGCCACAGTTCCTGATGGAAACTGGCAGTGTGTTCCATGACTGCGTGCCTCTGATGGACACCACCATTTGGCCAAATTTAGTCCTGCGCCGCTGCACATCACAATCTCCTCTGGTCAGTGCTCTTGTGTTTACTGTACTTGTTTTTTTACTTATAAAATATATTAAAGGAGGAGGAGCAAGTCCATTTAAAACTTTAAAAATCAGGCAAACGTCCATAAAAATCTGATAGCTATTAAAATCCAAAATGTTGTACTTATTTATGATGTTGCAGTAATGATACTGTATTGGCTTTTTGTCAAAAATTTTCAGTGTTTTCTTAAAAAGAGACTTTAGGGGCTTCATGACGATCTCTGAAGTGTGAGACCATGTAGTATAACAATAGGCTATATGGCTGAAGATCATGGCATGCATGTAAGCCTTTGCTGATTCTGTTGTCAGAGAAGGTCTTATATGTTTGAAGTTTGCCAGATTAAGTTTAATTATATGTGAAATTCTCTTTACATGTTGCTTGAAATTTAGATTGGAATCAAAAATGACTCCGAGGTATTTAAATTGTTCAACCACATCTAATGTCTCGCCATTGACCAACACAGATGGATGCCCATTATCTGGTGGCAGCCGAGAGAAAAACATACAGACTGTTTTTTTAGTGTTGAGATGTAGACAAGAGTCCTGGAGCCAGTGAGACACCGGCATCATGGCACTAGAAAGCACAGCAGCAGCTTCATTTTTTGTTTTTCCATGAACATACAATACAGTATCATCTGCATATAATTGCATTTTTACAGTTTTGCAAACATTTGGCAAATCATTAACATATAGGCTAAATAAGATTGGTCCCAGTATTGAGCCCTGTGGGACTCCAGCTGAGCAGGTAAGAAAGGTAGATTGTGAGTTTTCTATTTGTACTGCTTGTTTTCTATCAGACAGATATGATTTCATCCAGCAGAGGGCACTATTAGAGAAATTAAAATGAGTTAGTTTAGCAAGAAGAATGTTGTGGTTGATTGTGTCAAAAGCACGTTTCAGGTCAAGGAACACAGCACCCACAAAGCCGCCCTGATCTAGAAGCTATTTTAGATTTTCCAGAAGGTAACAGGTGGCTGTCTCTGTAGAGTGATACTTCCTAAACCCAAATTGCATGGGATGGAGAGAAGTTGGGCTTTTATTTAAAGGAGACCACATATAGGTCTTTAAATTTTTTATGTTATGTCTGTGTGCTATCTTGACAATATTAATTCATTTTAATACACAAAATAATTCTTAGATAATTAATTATACCCTTTTTAATTCTGCCATTTTTAACTTTCGTTTTGAACGACCGGTTTCTGATACTGAGTTCTGAAGTCCACGCCCTTCATAGATCTGTTTACGCCCTCTGTAACAGCCAGTATCTGTAATGTGTTGTTGTTTTAAAATTAGCTCTTTTTTTATTACTCATTTGACTAAAGGGCGAGGCATAGCTCCGCGCTAGCGCGAGCGCGAGGCCACGCGGTGCCACGCTTGAGCGAGCGCCGCGGCACAAGCCTTTGAACGCGAACGCGCCAAGCTCAAATTTTACGACCGCTCACGCGCGCGGTGTCTCTCAATAAACTGCCCTGGTGGCGGACTGTTTTGTGTGACACACAAATGAATTAAATTCCTCTTCTTCATCGCTGATCTGGACTTTTCTTTTGTTTTTTTGCCAAAAGTCAAGTGATCGCTTGAAGCGGTCACCATTCACTTCCTCCTCCGATGAGGAGGAATGAATGAACTTGTTCTCAGACCCGACCTGTCAATCAAATCAGTAGGCTGTCAGCAAATGACCAATCAGCGACCTCAATTTGTCCCGTAGCTAAACGCTCCGCCCTGCTTCTGCTCAAATGACATCAAGTATTTGGAGCGAAAACGTTGGAGCCACAGGCTGCTTCACGCTGTGCTCTGCTGTGAACCCCCCACGCGCAGCGCGCGCGCGTGGCGCGGTCCAGCGCGGAGCTCTGCGCCGGCCTTTACTGTTAGTGCTAGCTTAAGATAACTTACCGAAAGCCGTCTGAGCGCGCCGCAATTTGCTGCTCCTTTTAGCATGAGACCACCCGAATCCGAAGCTAATGTTAGCTTGTTCCTCTTCCGGTGTTCGCCAGCTCCGCTCGTTGCACGCGGCGATTTTGGGAGTTATCGCTGTTCCAGTCAAGACACACACAAAGTTCACCAAGTGTCTCCCGTAAATTAATCCGTAAGGAGAAGGTCCTCGCTGCTGCGAGGCTGCTGCAGAGGCTGCAGCGAGGCTGTACAGTTGAAGCTCCGCTCCATCGCGCCAGAAGAGGGTCCCGTTGCCGCCGGTCCCTACGCCGGGGGTCTGCTCGTTTAATTTTTGCCGGCTGCGCGTTGGGAGCGATCGCAAATACACTAAAAATTGAACTAAAACATAAAAATAACAATTATACTTTATTTATAAAGCCATTTAAAAAAAACACAGCTGCAACAAAGTGCTGTACACATGAAATTAAGAACATATAAACAAAAGATGAGATGAAATCATGAAAAACAACAGTCATGTGTTTAATACAGAAGTGGGTTGAGCCTAACCAGGGGTTGCTAGGTGAGGGGCTGGACTCAGGTTGTGGTGGGTTGTCCTAGCGCTTGTGACGTCACAAGCGCAATTGATTTAAAAACGAAACCTAAATTATCACAGTAAAATAAATCTACTTAGAGTAAATAAACCACTGGGTGCATTTTTTTGGCCTTAGGACTGTTTTTTTATGAAGTAAATACCCAAAGTTGAGTAAAAAAAACATTAAAAAGTGAATTTTGCATGTGTGGTCCCCTTTAAATAATAATAATAATAATGTCTATTCCTGTCATCTGCATATGTTCCCATACACAGACGTTCTGTTAACTGCAGAGCAACCCATTTCTCTGCAATTTTCGAAATGATTGGCAAAATACTTATAGGACGATAATTCTCTGGTTTTGTTTTGTCTCCTGTCTTAAATACTGGGGTAACCCTGGCAATTTTCCATGTGGATGGCACTACTCCGTATTTAATCGATTGGTTATATGTGCAATTGGACTTGCAAGTGCTTCTTTATGAAGCTTTAAAAAATGACTTGTCAGGCCAAATATGTCTAAGAGCACTTTATTCCTCAGTGATGTAAAAATCTATAATACCAACTAAAAAGGCTCTACATATACTGTATGTCAAGATCATATTTCTTCCTCTGAGATTGGCGTCATATATTGACGTAAGCTTCTTATATTGGTGAAGCATGTTATCTTTAAAAAAACAATCACCAATATAGAATATCGATGAGGTTTTACAATTTCTGTTCCCACCGTTTGTGAATGCAACAGCCGCTGCACTGAGCTGTCATTCATTCATTTTATTTAGGCCGGTTAATCTCATTGAGCCTCGAGGACTCATTTACAAGAGAGGCCTGTCTACAAACTAAAGAATGATGACAACAGCAACAGTAGATTTTCCTTGAACAATCAACAATAGACAAACATAAGAGAGATGTAACAAGTTAAAACAAAGATATCAAAGTAGCAAAACAAACAGATTAAAAGGTACATGTAGAAAATCAAAAACAGGAACATGTCTGCATTGGTTTTTGCCAGAATTCCAACAGATTCATAAAGTCATTTAGAGAAGTCAAGGTCGAGAGCTTCAGATCTTTTTGTAAGATATTCCAGGAAGCAGGAGCAGAGTAGGAGAAGGCCCTTTTTCCAAGTTCAGTCCTCACTGACGGAACACTGCAGGTAATCATGTCCTGAGAGCGCACACTGTAGCTGCACTCACGCAAAGACATGTAGGAGGAGATGTATGAAGGCAGCAAACCAAGAAGTGACCAAGAAGTGTCAGTCATGATTCCACACCCCCGTCATCTGAGGCCCCGCCCCCACGCCAAAACTGGGCCAAAAGTTTGAAACTGGAAGAAAAAGATCTGAAACTGAAAATGATCAACTTGAAGCTGAAAAGTAGCTTTAAACAATTTTTTTTTTCAGTTTCAAACTTTTTTTTTTTCCAGTTTCAAATCTTTTTTTCAGTTTCAATTTTATTTTTATTTTGAACAAACTTTATGGCCCCAATTTAGCTCCACACTCTGCGGACAACTGAGTGTGGAGAAGCCTCTTGTGGACTAGTGCCAAAAGGATGTGTGCTGTCTTATCAGCATCCCAAACTCAACACGATGAGTTGCATCAGCAAATTAAAATAAGATTTTTGAAAAGATAGGACCATAAAATGTTGTGAGTTTGATTACCTAATCAAAGTTAATTTAGTTTATGTATCTGATCTAAATAAACTACGGACTTGTTTTCCAGTAGAGATTAATAAATTCTTGGATATTTTAGCCATACAGCATATTTCACACCAGTTTTATTTTATTAGATAAGGACTAAATTCCTAAAATAAAAAAGCAAATATTACAGATCAAAAATTGCATTTTTTTTTTTTTAATGAATTTCTGAATCACGTTTTGCCTTACCCACAAGATGGCAGGCTATTCTTATCCTAACAGAGCACAAGGCATTTTTTAAACCTATTTACTGAGTTTACCTGGATCCACTGTTTCAAATTTGACATTTTGATGTGATTTCTGCGTCTGCAGCTCATCTTGTAATGCAGATGCCTTGTTTTCCAGGTTATGACAAATCGCTCCACAGGAAGGAGTTACACACCAAACATGCCTGGTATTATTTACTACATTGACTGCATGTGCACTGAAAAAAGAAGACAAGAATGAACTTGGCATGGGGTGAATTATGACTTTATTTTTGTAACTGAGAAATGAATAGAACAAGAGCTGTTTGGATGATGCTTAGTTTCTTTCCATGTCTTCAGTGCACTATAAAACAGGTTTTGACTATTTAATCAAATAAATGCAGCGTTGAGAAAATCTGACATTTTTTAATGCTAATAATAAACCTTTCAACATGAGTTAAGTTATCTGAACGTTGCATAAAAAAATCACACTGACCTCTAGGCTTGTCACAATAAACAATAAATCAATTAATAGCATGATAAATGAAAATTATTGACCTAATTTTCATTTATCGGCTAAATCGTTTCTTCGTGTCTCTCTCTTTCTACTGAAGACACTGGATGACAAAAGATTAAACTCTGGTTTTCTTCACTGACCCCTCCATCTTTTTTTCTCTCTTTTCTTTAAAATCCATTTTAACGGTCCAAAATTGCGTTTTTGGATCGTTAAAGGGGACCTCAGATGTATTTTTTAAATTTTTATGGTATTTCTGTGGGATATCCAGACCCTATTCCTTCAATTTAATGCACAAAATAATTATTAGATAATCAATTATACCCTTTTTAATTCTGCCATTTTTAACTTTCGTTTTGAACGACCGGTTTCTTGAAGTCCACGCCCTTCAACGATCTGTTCACGCCCTCTGTAACAGCCAGTATCTGTAATGTGTTGTTGTTTTAAAATTAGCTCTTTTTTTATTACTCATTTGACTTACTGTTAGTGTTAGCTTAAGATAACTTACCGAAACCCGTCTGAGCGCGCCGCAGTTTGCTGCTCCTTTTAGCATTAGACCACCCGAATCCGAAGCTAATGTTAGCTTGTTCCTCTTCCGGTTTTCGCCAGCTCCGCTCGTTGCACGCGATGAGATTTTGGGAGTTATCGCTGTTCCAGTGAAGACAACACAAAGTTCACCAAGTGTCTCCCGTAAATTAATCTGTAAGGAGAAGGTCCTCTTGCTGCGAGCCTGCTGCGAGGCTGCTGCAAGGCTGTACAGTTGAAGCTCCGCTCCATCGCGCCGGAAGAGGGTCCCGTCGAACCCGGTCCTTCCGCCTGTGGTCCGCTCGTTTAATTTTTGCCGGCTGCGCGTTGGCAGCGATCGCAAATACACTAAAAATTGAACTAAAACATAAAAATAACAATTATACTTTATTTATAAAGCCATTTAAAAAAACACAGCTGCAACAAAGTGCTGTACACATGAAATTAAGAACATATAAACAAAAGATGAGATGAAATCATGAAAAACAACAGTCATGTGTTTAATACAGAAGTGGGTTGAGCCTAACCAGGGGTTGCTAGGTGAGGGGCTGGACTCAGGTTTGATCTGATTGGCTGGCGGCTTGTGACGTCAATAAATGCAGGAAGTGTGAATCCTGGTGTATTTATCAAAAATAAATAAATCTACTTAGAGTAAATAAACCACTGGGTGCATTTTTTTGGCACAAGGACTGTTTTTTTATGAAGTAAATACCCAAAGTTTAGTAAAAAAACATTAAAAAGTGAATTTTGCATGTGTGGTCCCCTTTAAAAGCAGCTAAGCTGAGAAACTAAGCTAGGCCGACCTCGGGGAGAAAAAAAACTCCATCTGGTCAAAGCTCCAAATTGAAACCTGTTCCTTCCGTCTAAAAAGTTGTTTATCGCTGCAAAAAGAAGCTGAGAACTTGTTTACTGTTTTTTTTAAAGCTTTGTGTGACAAATTCTATGCTAAAGAGCTCAAACCACACAGAGCGTCCGCCATTTTGCGAACCAAAAAACAGGAAGGAGAGACAGCCCATGTCACGTCAAGAGGCCTCCCTCTCATTTTCTTAAAGACACGATGCTCGCTCTCTCACTATCCATCCTTCTGCTCAAACAGTCTAATACTGCCATCCAGTGGTCAAAAAAGATACTACGCAAAAATTAACCAACATTTCTTCTTAAATTTTACAATAATTACTAATTATTGTCAAATTTCCACAATATTATTGTTTATCTCAATACTTTCTGAGACAATTAATTGCCCAGCAAAATTTGTTATCGTGACACGCCTACTGATTTCAACGTAGAAGATAATGTATATGTACACAGTGTGCACAATGGTAATTTTTTTGTTCTATAAATGTGATGTGTAAATTTGTATTCATTCATTCAACCTTTATTTAGGCAGGTTAATCCCATAAAGCCAGGAAGACTCATTTACAACAGCGACAACAGTAGAGAATCATGAGAGGCATACAGATTATTTTTTTTAAACAAGTTAAAAAAGATGTTGGAAAAGTAGCAAAACAGTTAGATTATAAGGCAAATGTAGAAAACTAAAAACAGGAACATGTCTGCATTGGTTCTTGCCAGGAGTCCAACAGATTCTTAAAGCCAGAGAGGTCAAGGTCGAGAGCTTCAGATATTTTTGTAAGATATTCCAGGAAGCAGCAGCGGAGTAGGAGAAGGCCCTTTTGCCAAGTTCAGTCCTCACTGAGGGAACACTGCAGGTAATCATGGCACGCTGTAGCTGCACTCAAAATAAATAGAAACATGGAGAGAGATATGCATAATTTATTTAAATGTGTCAAATGAGCACTGAGTAAACAAAAAAAATGATTGACAAAACCATGGTTAATGTACCTTTTTTATTTTACTGACATGTAAAAGTAAAAATCTTTCCTATACAGTATGGTCTAAAAATAATTTGTCTCATGGAGGAAATGATCAAAATCAGCTGTTCCTCCAAAATGAACCATTAATTGAGCAATTGTAATCCCTAATGTCTGAGCGGAGAACAGAAAGTAAAATGTTTAACTTTATTTAACACTTTGACAGATTTGGGTGGTACATCAAGTTTCCATTGGCTTACGTTTAAAGTTTTTAAAAGAATTTGGAAGTCCTCTTTCCAAAGC
>JBBPBX010089934.1:0-10508 GCA_038048925.1 Garcialebias charrua
GATGAACACAAAGCATGACAATCACAAACACCCGGACAACATAATGGAGGAGATAAGCAAGACATGCGATCTAGTGGTACTAAAAGTAACAAAAAAACAAACAAAAAACAGCCAAATATGTCAGCAGTTTAGCTAACAGACTTTGGAATGGGTACATTTTGTCCTTGTCAAACCTGTTGAAGAGAACCAAACTAAATACTCTGAAACTCAAACAACTTACTGTATAACAGTTCATGCACCGCTAGTTGGCAGTGTAGTGCAAATATTGCATAACTTGCTGGCTACCAATTGTTGAATTTAAATAGCGGTTTAGAATTAGCTTCCCTAATTTTCATAAGACATTAGTGCTTTTGAAATAGCGGACCTAAATAACATCCTCCACCTGCTGCGCTGAACGGACTCGTCTGGACACAAGGAGCGGTGCTTTGAGAATCATGCTCTTTGATTCCTCCAGCTACACCTGGTGAGGTGAATGGCAGACTACCTCACAGAGACCACAGTATGACAAACTGAAGCCTCGGGCACTGAAGTCAGCATCACCATGAGTAACTCAGATAATACCATAATAGTTGGGAAGGGGAGTGCACGAGGACACTGTGAGGTGAAGGACAGACCATCAGCAGCTGATGCTCCAACACCAAGAAGTTGGTATGGACTTCAAATGATCAAAGCTCACATACAGCAAGGTGATGTGGTGCTCAGGACAACAACAAAAAAAACATGGATCAGCCTAATGACAAACTGGTCTGGTCTGTGAACATGGAGACACTCCACAGGAAGGAACAGAACCACCTGTATGTTCTGATGGTACCGGTCCATACGGCTGTATAAGAGCTAGAACAAGTCTACCAGCCTTTTAAAATGTCCTGCTTCAACACAAAATAACATTCAAATGATCAGTTAGATCATTTCTGATAGAATAACCATGAAATGTAAAACAGACAGAGGCGTAACAGTGAATAAATGAATGACGAATGGTTTTAGAATGACAGCCATCTTCTAGGATCCTGACTCGGTTTCTCCAAACGGAGGCTGCTCGAAGTGCCATCTACTACAGGTAAGACAATAACCTTTTCACAGAACCTCACTTCAAAGATGTGAACCATCTTTTAAATGAAGAATGCAAAGAAAGAAAGCAAACTGAAGTGGGATAACCCCTTCAGGGCAAATGGCAGCTTGTTGAGGCCAACGATAATCGCTTCCTTTTTTCCAAACTTTTAGACGGAAAAACAGACATACTTGATACAAAATCACCATCCTCACATCATCTTCATCTTCCTTCTTTTTTAATTAGTGGGCACAAAGTCTTAGACGACCGATGGCGAGGTGGGATTAAAAGATATGCTCAAACTCCTCTCCAGCATGCGTATGAAACCACGGCTGGTTACCATCCTCGTGTCTCCTCATGGCTATAGTCTGTCACTTTTTGAGGGATGACAACAAAAGAAAAGACGAGTGGTAAACAGGAAAGATGTGAAGGACGCTTCAGGTGAAAGGTCACCACTCGTTCCTCGGCTGACGAAACGCACAGAGAGCTTGAATAAACCATCAGAGTCTCCTCTCCTTCAGTGTGTGAAAGCAGCAGTGCTATATATTGATACTGTAGAGTGGTTCACATTTAGAGAAGAAGGTCATGCTGGATCTGTTGAACAGGTTAGGAGGTGTGGCCTGACAACGCTCTAGTCCTTTGTTCTTCTGCTCTTTAGTTGCTGGTGAATAAAAGAAAATAAAAACATAAAATGGCTTTTGTTGATCCTTCTTTTTTCTTTGTTTCAAAGTAACAGCAGACTAAAGACAACAAGGAGAGTCAGAGGGGAAAGCCACTACAGACTAACAGGAAGTGGACGTCGGGCTGTGTTGCTGGGGGACATGCTGGCAGACGAACACATGGAGCGTGACGAGATGAGCGTTGGGGTTAGCAGTCATCATCACAGCTGCTGGGCTCGTCCAGTTTCTCCTCACCGCGATGACAATTATTTCTATATACACCATCCTCATTCAGGCGTCCCTCATGGCTGACCAGACTTTATTCGTGCCTACTCGGTTACTTTGAGGAAACGGACTTGAATTGACGCTCAACAGCTGGAAAACTCTTAAGGTGGACTTCCTATTTGTTCCCAAAACAAAGGGGGCATGAAACCAGGTTTTCCAAACCCTGGGTCTTTGTGGCATGTCCGTAGTTGCTGGACACTGTGGTGGCGGGTTTCAGCAGCAATGCAATGAGTTACCATGGCGACTGGGAGCTGTGGCAGGAAGCTGGTACCGTTTCCCCGCCGTTACTGCGGCAGCTCCGTGACGGGTCTCTTCTGTTTGAGCGTGTCGATGAGAGACAGGACGCCTCGCTTCACGCTTGTCGAGACTCGGCGGGACATTGAGTCACCGGGGGGTGATGAGCCGCAGGCCTTCTGGGAGGGCGGTCTGGCCACCAAACACTTCTGATACCGCAGCTGAGAGGTGGGGGAGAGGGGGGGGGAGCACAGAGACGCACAGTAAATAACAAGAGACTTACAGCTGCTGAGCACACCACTGTTGAAGTGTGTGTGTGTGTGTGTCACTGAGAGGAGGAAGCTTGACCGCTGCTGGCTGCGATCAATAGTAATGACTGATGATTCCTGCCACCGTCAATCTGCTTTAGTGCAGGTGTGTGCATGTGTGTGGGACCATACATCCAAAGTCCAGATGTGGGATCAATAACCCAGCCTGCAGTTGACTAATCTAGTGCGCAGCGGGCAGAGAAACATACAAAACCTCCACTGATGGACTGCATTATGGCTGAAATGGGACAGACTGTGTTTAAATTGGAAGTTGTAAATACTGACACTTTCACAGAGACTATTCTAATAATACACATCTTTAAAACTTTTCATTAGCCATAATAAAAAATTACTCTGGCATCAATGAGACTTGATATTTAGGCAAATTATTCTCAATGAGTTACCACCAAAGGACACTGAGGCAGATGAGTTGCTCTAAACTCTAACACTGGGAGGGTTTGCCTTGACGGGATCGTTTTGACAAGAGGCTCTCTTGCAACCTGAACACTACAACACTCATCTGTCAAGACTGAATGTTCAACTGAACACAATAAATGACAGCCAAGGACATTTAGTTTCACATAGAAGAGCTCTGCTTATCTCTGCTCATCTGTTTGGGGGGAGTTACTGCTCATTTTAGGTGGGAGATTTGTATAACTACTAGGGGTGTAACGAGATCTCGTTGTACGAGATCTCGCGATATTAAACTCCCGCGATATCTCTCGTTGAGAGGTAACGTTGTCTCGCGAGTCGCTAATGCTAGCAGCCCCTAGCAAGTCAGCGTCACGGACAGCATGGCTTCGCCGGATGAAGTTGCTATAGAAGACGCCCCAACTACTGATGGAGGGTCCCGGTGCCGCAGACGCCTCTACATTGATGGAGGGTCCCGGCGCTGCCGACGCTGCCCCGGATGTAAAGACACACTTGTGTAAACACCGGTGTGACCGGTGTTGCCAGATAGAGTCCCACCCACCCAAAGCACTCTTTACCCGCAAAAGTCAGAAGGAAAATCGCGGTGAACCGCCCAATCTGGCAACACTGGTGAGTGACGGCTGCAGATTCAGTGCTGATGCGGATATTTATGTTCAATTTTTGGAAAGTCCTGCGTGAATATCTATTTTTTTTAAACAAAGTTGAACGTTCTAAGGTCTAAGGAGATTCAATCAGTAAAATGAAGACATCAGTTGAGTTTGTAATACATGTTAAAACAGAATAAAAGCCTTTTTGCGGCATAAAACCGATCTTTGAAGTTTTCTTGAACTAATATTAAAATCTCGTCTCGTTCTCGCGAACTCTGTAATTTGTCTCGTCTCGTCTCGAGAGTTTTGTGTATCGTTACACCCCTAATAACTACCGGTATCAGCGTGACTGTATCCAAACACTTGTCACTTTTATGTTACATTTCCACTTTTCTACAGATTTGTCTGTAATTGCAATCAAAAGAGCTACAACACAAGATCAACACTTGCCAATCATTCAAGAATGAAAATTACATCAAGTGAGGTGATTACTTTCATCTTGTGTCTTTTTGTTATTTCCGTGATTAATTCAGATCTCATAGAGATAAAATTGATTAAAAAACAATTATGCCAAGAAGACTGAAATACATGTTTAGACAGTTAACTGTGTGGTTCAGCTCTTCTCTTAGCTCTTATGTTTGTTTGAAGAGTTTCCACTCACCATACAAGCTGCCTGAACAGCCTCAGACACACTCCCAGCGTTGGGCTCGCACCACAACACGTGACAGTCAAAGCAATGGCCACCGGCGTCCATAATGAATGCAAACGTGTGCACGTTATGCCCGATGCCCATGAAAGACAGGAAACGGACGCGGCACTCCACAAGCACTTCCTCCTCATCCTGGTCAGAAACAAGTGGGGTGCAAGTTTATTAAAACAGAAATGAAAAACATCTGCTCATATTTGATTTTACGTACTGTATTTTTTGCTATATAAGTCGCACCTTTTTGCATAAATTTGCACGTCCTGCGACTTATACACCGAAGCGACTAATATACTTTCCCCACCCCCATATTTATAACCAGTTTTTGGCTGAGATCTGACAATTTCATTCATTCTGACATGGAAAATATTGAACACTACCAATTTCAGTCACTAGAGGGCCCTTGACAAATATGGCAAGCCAAGTGTCTCATTAATATGTAAAAGTGGCTATGAATGAGAACTTGGCTTGCCATAGACGCCACCTTCGCCTCGCTCCGGAACTCCTGGAGCAAACATCAAATCAGCTGCATTTCGCCGCGCCGCCCAGGTGAAATGCAGCTGATTTGACAATTAAAGTGAATTTTTTAAGAAAAGTTCAACTGAGACAAACCTTTGCTATAATGTTGAGCAAACAAATAATGGCTTTTAGGTGTTAATCTTGTTCATTTTCAACGAAGTGCACAGCGAGTCCTCGCTCTGCATGCTCCCACTTCAACAAATCGATTTTTAAATGCAGCTGATTTTACCAATATAGTGCATTTAGGAAAATTTTGATCGAGACACACCTTTGCAATAATTTTGCGCAAACAAATAATTGTTTTTAAGTGTTAATCTTGTTAAATTCTTGTTAAAAGTCCTCCCGTGCACGCTCCTGTGGCTGCCATTTGGCAGCCAATTGATTTTTTGCACAACACCGGCCCACATTTCTGAGTGGTCATCGGTGACACAAACACGTCGTGTCAGCGGTGATGCATAATAGATACAACATATATGGCAAAGCGACTTATTTGTTTTTTCCACTGTAGTGGACCTACCCAGGGTCAAATTAAGGTTTTTGAACTGTCCAGTGATGACCTTTACTGACCTCTCAGTAAAGCAAGACATTTACTACAAAATCATTCATTTAGCTATAATCTGATAACATAGTCACCAAAAAGAGACTATTTCTATCTTTGATTTTAGGCTGATGTGATCAAAAGAATAACTTTTGTCATTTTCATGATGTGTGCTTTTAAACTGTGTTATTCTGTAAGAGTTAAACTGTGTTCACTGCTGTGTTAAAGGTGAAATCTCGGGTCACATAGACCAGACGGTTTTGTTTAGAACATCAGAAGACAGGTTAATCCGTTGTTTTTCATGAACAAGGCTCCAGCTTCTCTGTCTTTTCCTAAACAAATCTCCCTCTGCTCTGGCTGTAACCTTGGGTCGCGATAAGACAAGTGAACTCTCCTCTCTGATCCTTTTTAAGTTCTAACTGTGCGGAAACGCTTCAGAGTTTCTGGGAGCTTCAGAGAGAGATGTGAATTTTTCCCAGAGAGCTGAATGACCACCAGTCACGCGCTAAGGACTCGTCATCCAGCTGGGACTGATAACATGTTGTTATGGGTCCATTTCGAACGAGCGTAAGCTCAAAAACTTTGATTATTCCTCCCTGGAATAAGTTTATCTTGAAGTCAGAGGCCAGGAGCTGACATATTTTCTGATGACCAACGCGAAACCAGGAGACGTTGAAAACGTAAACGAATACCCTGCTCGAAGGTACTGTACTGGTTCCCACAAGGACCCGTGCATCTGAAAAGCTACAAGGTCTTCCCTCTTACCGGGCTGTCGTCGAAAGGTAAAGAGCTGTTTACAAAACGTACCTGGATTTTAGCAGAAGTCGGATGAGAAGTGTCACTCTGGTATCATGCTCACGATAATTTTCCTTTAAACCATCTTTCCTCTATTCCCTTCCCTCTCAATCTAAGCTGGAAACTATTTTAAGTTAAGGAGCCACAGACTAAATATGTTTAACATCTAGTATTTATGTCTGTTGTGTTAAATTTAAGTGTGCTGACGTATTTGAATTGAAAGAAAGTGAAATCAGGTCAATCAAGTGTAATGGTGTTAATTTAGTTGATTCATTTTAAATAAATGATAGTGTCTCTTTGACATATCAAACTAAGTTAACGTGTCCATTGTCACTTTATAGCTCTGTTTATTTGTCCATCATAAAGATCACAGATATATTGAGTAAACTGAAAAAGAAAAGAATCCGTGAATTTACTATTCAATCTGAATAAGTAAATTAATTAAGGTAAAGAGGTCAGTATTAATATTGACCTCCTCTTAATCCTTTACACCACTTTATTAGACATATTTGGACTGATGCGACATGTACGGCAGCAAGGTACTTAAGATATTTCAATAAATAACATCAGGCTTCTGTCTGACCTCTTCTTTGCTGATGGTCACTGTGGCATCTGCCACATTCAGGGCCACCGGTGTCCAGTCCTCTCTGTTGGAAGAACCAATCAGACTGTCGATAGCTCCGTTCAGAATATCCATACCTGCAGGGAGAGTTGTTTAACGGAAACAAACATAAAATCAACTTCGTCATCACACATTTTAAAACTATATTGTGTGTTCATATACGTGTGGGTGTTATACGGACCCATTGGTCTGGCCACAGGTATCATACCGAGGTAGAGCACCTGAAATTTCTGAACCAGCTCGGTCTTTGGTGTGGGAAACTCTGTCGAGAGGAATTTAACACACTTAACACGTGCCAGTAACAACAAACGTGTCACATTGTGTTACATAAAATTACATTGTTACACACCTGAATATTAGAATAAACAGCATCTATTATAATTCATCGACACAACTGCATACCTGCAGATGAACACATCATTCCTGCTCTTCAACAGAAGTCATTAAAATGCTTTGCTTTTAAAATAAGACTTCAGGCTGGAGTTTCATATACCGGTAATTTGTCTTTTAGACAAGTTCAATAAAACAGTTCTAGTGTTGCATAAACTTTGGACGTGTCGACACATCATATTTTACTTCCAGTGTCTCAACTTTAGGGCATTTGTTCCTTTTATTCATTTAGGCTGAGGTTAGTAGTTGGAGCATCACAAGACCCTGAGCACTGGCGCATCACGTGGGTCTTTAAATTATGTTTAGTCTCAGAATCAGTCATTTAACTTCTTTTACAGGTAACAGTGTCAATTAAAAGGAGAGAAAACACAGGAACACATCCCCACAGTTTCTTATTAAAACTGAGATAATGAGCATTACAACGTAAAACGTCTATATATCCATCTTCTTCCGCTTATCCATAGTTGGGTCATGGAAGCAATGGGTTCAGGAGAGAAACCCAGACATCCCTCTCCACAGCATCACTTTCCAGGCCAGAGAAGATTCAGCATCCCTCCAGTGACTTCTGGGTCTTCCCCGGGGCCTCCGACCAGTGGAAAGTGCCTGGAAAACTTCCAAAGGGAAATGTCATAATCACATGACACAACCACCTCAACTGACTCCTTTTAATGTGGAGGAGCAGCGGCTCTACTCCAAGCTCCCTCCGGATGACGGAGCTCCTCATCCAGTCTTGAGCTCAGCCACCCTACGAAGGAAGCCCATCTTGTATCCGGGATCTCATTCTTTAGGTCATGATCCAAACCTCATGACCATAGGTGAGGGTCGACATGTAGATATACTAGTAAATCGAGAGCTTTTTCTTACAACTCAGCTCTTTCTTCACCACACCTGACTGAAGCAATGCCCTAATTACTGAGATGAGGCCCCAATCCATCGAACTCCTCCACCTGACGGAAAGTCTCCCCCATCACCCAGAGGGGGCACTCCACCTGTTTTCGATCGAGAACCATAGCTTCAGACTTAAGAGGAACTGAATCTCATTCCTGTCACTTCACACTCGGCTGCAAACTGCCCCAGTGCACGCTGAAGGTCTTGGCCTGAAGACGCCAATAGAACCACATCTTCCACTTAAAGCAGTGATGAGACACTGAGGTTCCCAAATCTGACACCCTTATCTCCATGACTGTGCCTTGAGATCCTGTCCATGAACACCACAAACAGAATTGGAGACTAGGGACAACTCTGGCAGAGTCCAACTCACACTGAGAAGGAGCTCGACTTTATGCCAAGAATGTGGACACAGATCTTGCTTTGGTTATACAGGGACTGTATAGCTCTTAAAAGCAACCCAGGCACACCATACTCATGCAGCACCCCCCACAAAATGCCTCGAGGAACACGGTCATAAGCCTTCTCCAGATTCCCAAAATTCCATGTAGACTGGAGAGGAAAACTCCCATGACCTCCTTATCAACTCTGCAAGCGTAAAGATCTGGTCAACTGTTCCACAACCAGGACAAAATCCACACAGCTTCTCCTGAATTTGAGGTTTGACAATCGATCAGAGTCTCCCTTCAAATACCCTGGAGTAAACCTTACAGGGAAGGGCAAGAAATGTGATCCCATGATAGTTGGAACGCACTCTCCCATCCCTCTTTTTACAGATAAGGACCACCACCCTGGTCTGTCACTCCACAGGCATTGTCCCAGTCCTCCTTGCAACAGTGAAGAAGCGTGTCAACCACGACACTCCACAACATCCAAACCCTTCAGCATCTCAGGACGAATTTCGTCACTCCTGGCGCCCTGCCACCAAGGAGACCTTTTTTACTATCTCGGTGACCCTTCCCACGGTAATGGACTCACCTTCCACCGAGTCAGACTCGCCTTTCTCAAATGTGGATATGGTGGGTGGATTAAATAGATCCTCAAAGTGTTCCTTCCACAGCTCAACAATATTCTCAGTTTGGGTCGGCAGTTCCACCACAAAACCAGGCACAGCCTGGGAAAGGGTCCGCTTTCGTTTCCTGAGTTGCTGAACCATTTGCCAGAACTTTTCAGAGAACGACTGAAAGTTCTTCTCCATGGCCTCTGTGAACTCCTCCCATGCACGAGTGTTTGCATCTGCAACCACTGAAGCTGCAGTCCTTCTGGCCACCCTGTACCTCTCAACTGCTTCAGGAGTCCACTGAAACAACCAAGTCCTGATAGTCTCCATCTTGATGGCCTCTATCACTGGGTTCACTTCACAAGTGGGTTCTTTGATTGCCAACCCGACAGGCACTAATGACTTTCAGGCTACAGCTTCTGGAAGCTGCACCTGCAATAGAGGCCCTGTACATGGCCCATTCAGACTCCATATCCCCGACCTCCCCTGGAATATGTGAAAAACTCTCCTGGAGGTGTGAGTTAAAACGCCACATAGACCGAAGGCTCTACCAGACGTTCCCAATTCATCCTCACTATGCATTAGGGGATACCAGGTCTGTCCGGCAGCATACCCCACCACCAGACCCAACTCACCACTATGTGGTGATCAGTTGACAGTTCAGCCTCTCTTCACCAGAGTATCCGAGACATAGGTTTGATGAAATTATTGTAAAAAATCAATCATTGGCCTTTGGCTTAAGGTGGCCATGTACCAAGTACACTTATGAACCCTATGCCCAAACATGGTGTTTGTTATGGACGACTCATGCCTAGGCACAGAAGTCCAATAAGTAAACACCATTTGTTTTATTTTTGCAGATTTTGTGTTGCTGTTTTAATTAAAACTCAAAGGAATATGTATTAATGGCATCATGTTAATATTTTTGCAAATGTTTTACTGGGAAGAATAATGAATTATTCACTTCTCAGACACATACATAATATATTTTTGATGAATAGGATTGCAAACTGATTTATTTATGAAGTAATAAACATGAATATTTTAAAAATGATTGTATTACAGGTAGTTTACTGACAAACCGACTAAATGCCCTATGTTCTTCGGTTTGTAGTTTGCCTTCATTCTGAAGCAACAACACTGGATGAACCACAAGGTTGAGCACCCTCATAGATATAATATACAGTATAATATATATGCCATAGATATAATAACAAACATATATTTAACATTTTCAGCTACCTTTTGGTACGGACCCTCTACTGCACACAAGTTCACGCAGAGTGGGTTGATGTGTGCTGCATGAAGCCTACCTTGTAAAGGGAGATCTAGTCCTGCCTGCATCCTGTCCTGGAGAGAGCCTCCTGCCATGGCTTTGGCATTCTTTCGCTCCGTCATTATCTGAATAGTATTTTTGAAACATGACGGACACACAGGGGGAGAACAGTGAATGAGCCAACATGAAAAAGACGAAGGCAGATGCTTCAACACTGATTCATC
>JBBPBX010089935.1:0-14208 GCA_038048925.1 Garcialebias charrua
TTACAGGTTAGCTTGACAGCTGATTGTCAAAGGGTTTCCTGAAGACTCATTTTCCCACAGGCAAATACAGTTTATTTATTTATTCTTTTAATCAGATACCCATTGTGGTATAGAAGCTGATAAAGTGTAGGTTGAGATTGAGTTCCTCAACTAAACATGAATGGATGAAAACATCTCCGCAAGAACACACAATCCCTCAAGAGCACCATTAATACATTGAACATGCAGTTTGTTTAAGAGCTGGGCCTGGGGTTGCATTCTGGTGTGTTAAATATTGCAAACGAAAATTAAACAAAACTGCAAATTCATAGATGGGTGTGTGTGTTTGACAAGGATTCATAGGTCATGTTGCAGTTTTTTTGCAGCCCACTAGAAGGAGTACTATAAGAATGCTACAGGAACACAAACAGCTGAAAACATTAAAGGAATAATTACTTTTTGGGCCATGACCATGGCCTCTAAAGTTGAGGCCATAGTTCTCAGTTGGAAAAGAGGGGATTGATCTCTTCAGGTCGAGGGTGAGGTTCTGCCTCAAGTGAAGGAGTTCAAGTATCTTGGGGTTTTGTCCACGAGTGAGGAAAGAATGGAGGTTGAGATTGACAGAGACTGATGCAGCATCTGCAGTAGTGCTTAATTTGAGCCGGATCCTGCCGACACAGGATTCGAGAACTCTCTTATTTTTCTGGTAATTGTTTGCTTGGATCCAGTAACTCTCAGGCTTACTAATAACAAAGGTATGACTAAATATGACTGCCTTGAACATTTAAAACTTATATTGGATATGTACACTAAAAATAATTACGCAAACACTAATTTTAAACACAACAGCCATTTACGAGCATACGAGCTGCTTCTTCAAGTAGCATTTCCGTGTCTACCTTTTAAAAATGTTCCACCCCTAAATGAGTGGTGGGGGCAAGTGCCGAGCTAACCAGGCAGTTGTATGCAGTTAGGAGCCCACAGGCATCCGCAGGCAGGTGCCTGGTCGTTTCACATGTGGAGTCGGACAACAACAAGCAGGGACAGTGTCGGGCTTGGAACCGTCAAGTAAGGGGGAGGGTGGGGGTGGGATGCTTGACAGAAGCGGAGTGTTTACAAATTTAGGTAAATGTAGATGTTTAACAACCGGTTAATATATGCCAAAATGCAAGAAATTGCATCTACTTTATTAAAAATGTTATAGGGGGAGGACCCCCAGACCCTCCCCGTCCTCTCCCAGGTGGGATACAGTTTGCATTCCAATATCAATTGGTTTACAAATTAAGGGAAGTAAAGGGAAATCTGAGATTGTCATCATTGTATGTTCCCATGCAATGGCAAAATTAGTTATCTGCATTTACCCCGTGACGCCTGAGATACACACAGGTGGAGCAGTGGGCAGCTATGTAAGCACCCGGGGAAGCCCTGGTCTGCAGTATTGCAAACTCTGTGCCGGTCTGTTGTGGTGAAGAGGGAGCTGAGCTGTAAGGCAAAGCTCTCTATTAATTGGTCAGTCTGCGTTCCTGCCCACACCTATGGCCACAAATTCTGGGTAGTGATTGAAAGAACGAAACAGCAGATACAGAGGGGTTGAAATGAGTTTCATACACAGGGTACCGATCCAGGAGAGATTCAGAGTAGAACTGCTGCTCCTCCACATCGAGAGGAGCCATTTGAGGTGGTTTGGTTATCTGATATTGATGCTCTCTGGGCGCCTCCCTGGGGAGGTGCTTTGGGCACGTCCTACTTGTCACGATCGGCGTGGTGTGGGAGGAAATAAGTCCAATGGTGCGGACAGCAGACTCTCAGAGGCACGAGTAAGAATCAAAATAAACTTTAATGAGACAAATCAAAATACTGTTGTGGCAGTAAACACGAAACATGAACTCTAGGACTAAACTAGAACTGTGGCTTTATAGCTCAAACTGTGGCTGGATTACTAGAAATCAAAACTATAGAGACGTACTCACAAACCAAGGAGCTGAAGCGAAGCAGATACACGACACACCAGGGGAAATGGACGAATGACCCAACAACAAACAGACTGCAGACAGAGTATATATACACACAGACAAGACAGGGAGTAACGACACACACCTGGGAACAATTAACAAAACAAGGCTGACTCTGAAACGTGGGAGGTAAACCAGGGTGACAGAACTCTAGGTTGAACTAATAATAAAACAAACATGTGGACTAGATTAGAAGGGGACCTAAAAACATGTAGACTACACCAGAAGGGGACCTAAAATAAACATGAAGACTAAATGAGAATAAACATGAAGACTAAACTAGACGGGGACCTAAAATAGAATAAACATGAAGACTAAACTAGAAGGGGACCTAAAGGAAATATGCAGACTGAACTAGACGGGGACCTAAAATAAACATGAAGACTAAACAAGAATAAACATGAAGACAAGACCAACAAAGGGAAGGAGAACAAAAGGCAGACCTGAGGGAAAACATGTAAAACCAATCAGACTGAGCCAGAGGAAGCCACCCTTACAGTACCCCCCCAAAGACGCCCCCCGGCGTCCCCAAAGAACCCCCGCCCCCCAAAAAAAAAAAAAAAAACAGGGCCCGGGACAAACGCTAAACATAAAAGCCAAACCAGAAAAAACAGCGAGAGCCACAAAAAAACAAAACCAGAACCAGGAACACCGCGAGAAACCAAACCTAGACTAAACTAGAAACTCAAAACACTCCCAAGCATCGCGGCCAGGAGGTCGACAGCAGCCAAAGACCCCCCAGGCTGGCGACCGGGGGACCGACAGTTGCGCAGGACCCCATCAGGCGGACGACCGGGAGGCTGCCCAACGAGCCGGACCACTTCAGGCGGGCGACCGGGGGACCATCCGTTGCGCAGGAACCCATCTGGCGGACGACCGGGAGGCCGCCCAACACGCAGAACCACTTCAGGCGGACGACCGCAAGGCCGTCCAACACCAAAAGCAGGAACCATGGGGGCATAAACTTCGTCAGCTGGTGCACAGTCTTCTGCGGCTGGAGCACAAGGCGAAAGAACGCCAGCGAGCACAGAGCCGTCGACGTCTGCCGTGGATACGTCGAGCGCAGAGACCTTGAGCGCAGAGACCTCGAGAGTAGAGATGTCTGGCGCCGAGAGTCGAGATGTCTGACGTCGAGAGTCGAGACACCTGGCGTCGAGGAGACGTCGGGCGTCGAGACGAGACGCCCGACGTCGAGACGAGAGTCGAGGAGACGTCTGGCGTCGAGACGAGAGTCGAGGAGACGTCTGGCGTCGAGACAAGAGTTGAGGAGACGTCTGGCGTCGAGACGAGAGTCGAGGAGACGTCTGGCGTAGAGACGAGGAGACGTCTGGCGTAGAGACGAGAGTCGAGGAGACGTCTGGCGTAGAGACGAGAATCGAGGAGACGTCTGACATAGAGACGAGAGTCGAGGAGACGTCTGGCATAGAGACGAGAGTCGAGGAGACGTCTGACGTAAAGACGAGAGTCGAGGAGACGTCTGGCGTAGAGACGAGAGTCGAGGAGACGTCTAGCGTAGAGCCAAGAGTCGAGGAGATGTCTGGCATTGAGACGCCATCAATGTGGAGAACCTCAGTTGACATTGAGGCGTCAGCGATGCGTGGACCCTCCGTAGACGTGGAGGTATCCGTCGCGTTGGAACCCTTTGTAGAGGTGGAGGCGTCAGTGATACGTGGACCCTCCGTAGACGTGGAGGCATCTGTCGCGCTGGAACCCTCTGTAGACATGGAGGCGTCTGCGGTACGGAGACCCTCCGTAGACGTGGAGGCGTCTGCGGTGCGGAGACCCTCCGTAGATGTGGAGGCGTCTGCGGTGCAGAGACCCTCTGTAGACGTGGAGGCATCTGCGGTGCGGAGACCCTCTATAGACGTGGAGAGAGCATCTCCTGGTGCCGGAGGCAGGGCAGCGTCCTCTGGAGCCGGAGGCCGGGCAGCGCCCTCTGGAGCCGGAGGTAGGGCAGCGCCCTCTGGAGACTGAGGTAGGGCAGCGCCCTCTGGAGCCGGAGGCAGGGCAGCGCCCTCTGGAGCCGGAGGCAGGGCAGCGCCCTCTGGAGCCGGAGGCAGGGCAGCGCCCTCTGGAGCCGGAGGCAGGGCACTGCCCTCTGGAGCCGGAGGTAGGGCAGCGCCCTCTGGAGCCGGAGGTAGGGCAGCGCCCTCTGGAGCCGGAGGCAGGGCAATGCCCTCTGGAGCCGGAGGTAGGGCAGCGCCCTCTGGAGCCGGAGGTAGGGTAGCGCCCTCTGGAGCTGGAGGCAGCAGGGAAGCACCCTCAGGAGCCGGAGGCAGCAGGGCAGCGCCCCCAGGAGCCGAAGGCAGCAGGGCGGCGCCCCCAGGAGCCGGAGACAGCAGGGTAGCACCCTCTGGAGCCGGAGGCAGCAGGGTAGCACCCTCTGGAGCCGGAGGCAGCAGGGCAGCGCCCTCTGGAGCCGGAGGCAGCAGGGCAGCGCCCTCTGGAGCCGGAGGCAGCAGGGTAGCGCCCTCTGGAGCCGGAGGCAGGACGGCAACGCCCTCTGGAGCCGCCAGCGAGACCTCACGGCAGCAGAAGATGTAGATGACTCCCTCCGGGTCCGGGTCCCACCTGGAACAGGAAGCGTGAAGGGCTCCCTCCTGAGAACGTTCGAGGCATGATGGCGCTAAAGTTTCTGGTGCTGGGGTGCAACGTCCTCTGTAGATGCTGGAGACATAGCACCCTCTGTGGATGCTGAAGTCATAGCACCCTCTGTTGGTGCCAATCCGGAGTCCTTAGTGTCCAAGCTTTCTGTAGTGTCTGTGCTTTCTGTAGCAGTAGCACTTCCTGCGGAAACTAGGGACGACTCAGCAGGACGATAAGAACGAGAGGTAGAAATTTCTGAGTAAAAGGTCTTCAGGGTTGTAATCATTTCTAATAACTGTGCAAAATCAGGGTGAACTAAAAAACTGTGTCTAGACATTAATAACTGTTCCATCATTAGGAGAATATTATTTTTATAACAAGGATCTGTATTAGAGACAGCAGACATAAAAAGGGTCAAGAGCTGCTGAAGAACACCCAAGACCTCATGCTCCAGTCCAACAGAAAAATGTGTGTGGAGCTGCCGAAAGATTAGAGTGACCTTGTGTTCTAGTTCCACAGCACCTCCTGTGGATACTGGGATAACAGCACCCTCTGGTGCTGGAACAACGGCCATCTCAGCAAGCGTATGAATGGCTGCATTCTCTGTGGTAGCAGCGCCCTCTATTGCTGCAGAGGAGTCGGCACAATCTGAAACATCAGAACACACAGTAACAAACGCTCTGGACTTATCTCTCAAAGCCCTAACAAGAGTCAATATTTGTGTGAGACCTGGGTTTGGTATCAGACATGTATTGTTGGTGATTATGTCTTCAACTATGGAAAAGGCCTTCATTTTGCAATGATGGTCCGGATTTTCAATAGCAGCATTAATTAGCTTTTGCATTTGCTGGCAAGTGAGAGCAGTCTCAGATCTGGGTTCCATAGCGACCCCTGTGGTTGACGTGTGATCCTCTTCAGAGCGGGAGCTTGAACACTCCTTCTGTGGCGGGGTCTTGTGAGGGAGTCTCCTCTCAACCGTGTTGTGGGATCCACACCCCCTCTTCAAGGGATGGCTCTCCTGTGACGTCACGGAACGCGGGAGCAGGAATCCCTCCTCCTCCGCAGTCCTCCTCGACCCGTCTGACGGCGTGGGAGAAACCGGAGGGGAAACAGGCAGAAACCTGGAAATGTGTTTCTTTGCCGGTCGCCGCCTCCTTCGGCGACGCCGTGTTTCGGGAACTGGATCGGAACCGGACTCTGGGTCCGATTCGTCTTCGGACGCTTCCCACAAGGAAATGGCTCGCACAGGAGGGAAGGAGGAAAACTGTGTGGAGTGGCAAATTCCGCGTCTTCCTCTTGCTCGTTCCTCGACCAAGAGCGGAGACGGAAGCTCTTCATGCGCAGGTTCGTGAAAGTTCCGAGCGGCGTCCGTCAGGAAGCCGCTCACGTGTATGACGGCTGCTACTGCCGTCATCTTCTGCCGCTGATGTGAATCTGAATTATCTGTGTGCTGGACTCAGGAATGGTCGGGTCATATTCTGGCACGATCGGCGTGGTGTGGGAGGAAATGAGTCCAATGGTGCAGACAGCAGACTCTCAGAGGCACAAGTAAGAATCAAAATAAACTTTAATGAGACAAATCAAAATACTGACGTGGCAGTAAACATGAAACATGAACTCTAGGACTAAACTAGAACTGTGGCTTTAAAGCTCAAACTGTGGCTGGATTACTAGAACTCAAAACTATAGAGACATATTCACAGTTGATTGACGATTGATCTCTTCAGGTCGAGGGTGAGGTTCTGCCTCAAGTGAAGGAGTTCAAGTATCTTGGGGTTTTGTCCACGAGTGAGGAAAGAATGGAGGTTGAGATTGACAGAGACTGATGCAGCGTCTGCAGTAGTGCTTAATTTGAGCCGGATCCTGCCGACACAGGATTCGAGAACTCTCTTATTTTTCTGGTAATTGTTTGCTTGGATCCAGTAACTCTCAGGCTTACTAATAACAAAGGTATGACTAAATATGACTGCCTTGAACATTTAAAACTTATATTGGATATGTACACTAAAAATAATTACGCAAACACTAATTTTAAACACAACAGCCATTTACGAGCATACGAGCTGCTTCTTCAAGTAGCATTTCCGTGTCTACCTTTTAAAAATGTTCCACCCCTAAATGAGTGGTGGGGGCAAGTGCCGAGCTAACCAGGCAGTTGTATGCAGTTAGGAGCCCACAGGCATCCGCAGGCAGGTGCCTGGTCGTTTCACATGTGGAGTCGGACAACAACAAGCAGGGACAGTGTCGGGCTTGGAACCGTCAAGTAAGGGGGAGGGTGGGGGTGGGATGCTTGACAGAAGCGGAGTGTTTACAAATTTAGGTAAATGTAGATGTTTAACAACCGGTTAATATATGCCAAAATGCAAGAAATTGCATCTACTTTATTAAAAATGTTATAGGGGGAGGACCCCCAGACCCTCCCCGTCCTCTCCCAGGTGGGATACAGTTTGCATTCCAATATCAATTGGTTTACAAATTAAGGGAAGTAAAGGGAAATCTGAGATTGTCATCATTGTATGTTCCCATGCAATGGCAAAATTAGTTATCTGCATTTACCCCGTGACGCCTGAGATACACACAGGTGGAGCAGTGGGCAGCTATGTAAGCACCCGGGGAAGCCCTGGTCTGCAGTATTGCAAACTCTGTGCCGGTCTGTTGTGGTGAAGAGGGAGCTGAGCTGTAAGGCAAAGCTCTCTATTAATTGGTCAGTCTGCGTTCCTGCCCACACCTATGGCCACAAATTCTGGGTAGTGATTGAAAGAACGAAACAGCAGATACAGAGGGGTTGAAATGAGTTTCATACACAGGGTACCGATCCAGGAGAGATTCAGAGTAGAACTGCTGCTCCTCCACATCGAGAGGAGCCATTTGAGGTGGTTTGGTTATCTGATATTGATGCTCTCTGGGCGCCTCCCTGGGGAGGTGCTTTGGGCACGTCCTACTTGTCACGATCGGCGTGGTGTGGGAGGAAATAAGTCCAATGGTGCAGACAGCAGACTCTCAGAGGCACGAGTAAGAATCAAAATAAACTTTAATGAGACAAATCAAAATACTGTTGTGGCAGTAAACACGAAACATGAACTCTAGGACTAAACTAGAACTGTGGCTTTATAGCTCAAACTGTGGCTGGATTACTAGAAATCAAAACTATAGAGACATACTCACAAACCAAGGAGCTGAAGCGAAGCAGATACACGACACACCAGGGGAAATGGACGAATGACCCAACAACAAACAGACTGCAGACAGAGTATATATACACACAGACAAGACAGGGAGTAACGACACACACCTGGGAACAATTAACAAAACAAGGCTGACTCTGAAACGTGGGAGGTAAACCAGGGTGACAGAACTCTAGGTTGAACTAATAATAAAACAAACATGTGGACTAGATTAGAAGGGGACCTAAAAACATGTAGACTACACCAGAAGGGGACCTAAAATAAACATGAAGACTAAACTAGACGGGGACCTAAAATAGAATAAACATGAAGACTAAACTAGAAGGGGACCTAAAGGAAATATGCAGACTGAACTAGACGGGGACCTAAAATAAACATGAAGACTAAACAAGAATAAACATGAAGACAAGACCAACAAAGGGAAGGAGAACAAAAGGCAGACCTGAGGGAAAACATGTAAAACCAATCAGACTGAGACAGAGGGAGCCACCCTTACAGTACCCCCCTCTCAAAGACGCCTCCCGGCGTCCCCAAAGAACCCCCGCCCCCCAAAAAAAGAAAAAAAAAACCAGGGCCCGGGACAAACGCTAAACATAAAAGCCAAACCAGAAAAAACAGCGAGAGCCACAAAAAAACAAAACCAGAACCAGGAACACCGCGAGAAACCAAACCTAGACTAAACTAGAAACTCAAAACACTCCCAAGCATCGCGGCCAGGAGGTCGACAGCAGCCAAAGACCCCCCAGGCTGGCGACCGGGGGACCGACAGTTGCGCAGGACCCCATCAGGCGGACGACCGGGAGGCTGCCCAACGAGCCGGACCACTTCAAGCGGGCGACCGGGGGACCATCCGTTGCGCAGGAACCCATCTGGCGGACGACCGGGAGGCCGCCCAACACGCAGAACCACTTCAGGCGGACGACCGCAAGGCCGTCCAACACCAAAAGCAGGAACCATGGGGGCATAAACTTCGTCAGCTGGTGCACAGTCTTCTGCGGCTGGAGCACAAGGCGAAAGAACGCCAGCGAGCACAGAGCCGTCGACATCTGCCGTGGATACGTCGAGCGCAGAGACCTTGAGCGCAGAGACCTCGAGAGTAGAGATGTCTGGCGCCGAGAGTCGAGATGTCTGACGTCGAGAGTCGAGACACCTGGCGTCGAGGAGACGTCGGGCGTCGAGACGAGACGCCCGACGTCGAGACGAGAGTCGAGGAGACGTCTGGCGTCGAGACGAGAGTCGAGGAGACGTCTGGCGTCGAGACAAGAGTTGAGGAGACGTCTGGCGTCGAGACGAGAGTCGAGGAGACGTCTGGCGTAGAGACGAGGAGACGTCTGGCGTAGAGACGAGAGTCGAGGAGACGTCTGGCGTAGAGACGAGAATCGAGGAGACGTCTGACATAGAGACGAGAGTCGAGGAGACGTCTGGCATAGAGACGAGAGTCGAGGAGACGTCTGACGTAAAGACGAGAGTCGAGGAGACGTCTGGCGTAGAGACGAGAGTCGAGGAGACGTCTAGCGTAGAGCCAAGAGTCGAGGAGATGTCTGGCATTGAGACGCCATCAATGTGGAGAACCTCAGTTGACATTGAGGCGTCAGCGATGCGTGGACCCTCCGTAGACGTGGAGGTATCCGTCGCGTTGGAACCCTTTGTAGAGGTGGAGGCGTCAGTGATACGTGGACCCTCCGTAGACGTGGAGGCATCTGTCGCGCTGGAACCCTCTGTAGACATGGAGGCGTCTGCGGTACGGAGACCCTCCGTAGACGTGGAGGCGTCTGCGGTGCGGAGACCCTCCGTAGATGTGGAGGCGTCTGCGGTGCAGAGACCCTCTGTAGACGTGGAGGCATCTGCGGTGCGGAGACCCTCTATAGACGTGGAGAGAGCATCTCCTGGTGCCGGAGGCAGGGCAGCGTCCTCTGGAGCCGGAGGCCGGGCAGCGCCCTCTGGAGCCGGAGGTAGGGCAGCGCCCTCTGGAGACTGAGGTAGGGCAGCGCCCTCTGGAGCCGGAGGCAGGGCAGCGCCCTCTGGAGCCGGAGGCAGGGCAGCGCCCTCTGGAGCCGGAGGCAGGGCAGCGCCCTCTGGAGCCGGAGGCAGGGCACTGCCCTCTGGAGCCGGAGGTAGGGCAGCGCCCTCTGGAGCCGGAGGTAGGGCAGCGCCCTCTGGAGCCGGAGGCAGGGCAATGCCCTCTGGAGCCGGAGGTAGGGCAGCGCCCTCTGGAGCCGGAGGTAGGGTAGCGCCCTCTGGAGCTGGAGGCAGCAGGGAAGCACCCTCAGGAGCCGGAGGCAGCAGGGCAGCGCCCCCAGGAGCCGAAGGCAGCAGGGCGGCGCCCCCAGGAGCCGGAGACAGCAGGGTAGCACCCTCTGGAGCCGGAGGCAGCAGGGTAGCACCCTCTGGAGCCGGAGGCAGCAGGGCAGCGCCCTCTGGAGCCGGAGGCAGCAGGGCAGCGCCCTCTGGAGCCGGAGGCAGCAGGGTAGCGCCCTCTGGAGCCGGAGGCAGGACGGCAACGCCCTCTGGAGCCGCCAGCGAGACCTCACGGCAGCAGAAGATGTAGATGACTCCCTCCGGGTCCGGGTCCCACCTGGAACAGGAAGCGTGAAGGGCTCCCTCCTGAGAACGTTCGAGGCATGATGGCGCTAAAGTTTCTGGTGCTGGGGTGCAACGTCCTCTGTAGATGCTGGAGACATAGCACCCTCTGTGGATGCTGAAGTCATAGCACCCTCTGTTGGTGCCAATCCGGAGTCCTTAGTGTCCAAGCTTTCTGTAGTGTCTGTGCTTTCTGTAGCAGTAGCACTTCCTGCGGAAACTAGGGACGACTCAGCAGGACAATAAGAACGAGAGGTAGAAATTTCTGAGTAAAAGGTCTTCAGGGTTGTAATCATTTCTAATAACTGTGCAAAATCAGGGTGAACTAAAAAACTGTGTCTAGACATTAATAACTGTTCCATCATTAGGAGAATATTATTTTTATAACAAGGATCTGTATTAGAGACAGCAGACATAAAAAGGGTCAAGAGCTGCTGAAGAACACCCAAGACCTCATGCTCCAGTCCAACAGAAAAATGTGTGTGGAGCTGCCGAAAGATTAGAGTGACCTTGTGTTCTAGTTCCACAGCACCTCCTGTGGATACTGGGATAACAGCACCCTCTGGTGCTGGAACAACGGCCATCTCAGCAAGCGTATGAATGGCTGCATTCTCTGTGGTAGCAGCGCCCTCTATTGCTGCAGAGGAGTCGGCACAATCTGAAACATCAGAACACACAGTAACAAACGCTCTGGACTTATCTCTCAAAGCCCTAACAAGAGTCAATATTTGTGTGAGACCTGGGTTTGGTATCAGACATGTATTGTTGGTGATTATGTCTTCAACTATGGAAAAGGCCTTCATTTTGCAATGATGGTCCGGATTTTCAATAGCAGCATTAATTAGCTTTTGCATTTGCTGGCAAGTGAGAGCAGTCTCAGATCTGGGTTCCATAGCGACCCCTGTGGTTGACGTGTGATCCTCTTCAGAGCGGGAGCTTGAACACTCCTTCTGTGGCGGGGTCTTGTGAGGGAGTCTCCTCTCAACCGTGTTGTGGGATCCACACCCCCTCTTCAAGGGATGGCTCTCCTGTGACGTCACGGAACGCGGGAGCAGGAATCCCTCCTCCTCCGCAGTCCTCCTCGACCCGTCTGACGGCGTGGGAGAAACCGGAGGGGAAACAGGCAGAAACCTGGAAATGTGTTTCTTTGCCGGTCGCCGCCTCCTTCGGCGACGCCGTGTTTCGGGAACTGGATCGGAACCGGACTCTGGGTCCGATTCGTCTTCGGACGCTTCCCACAAGGAAATGGCTCGCACAGGAGGGAAGGAGGAAAACTGTGTGGAGTGGCAAATTCCGCGTCTTCCTCTTGCTCGTTCCTCGACCAAGAGCGGAGACGGAAGCTCTTCATGCGCAGGTTCGTGAAAGTTCCGAGCGGCGTCCGTCAGGAAGCCGCTCACGTGTATGACGGCTGCTACTGCCGTCATCTTCTGCCGCTGATGTGAATCTGAATTATCTGTGTGCTGGACTCAGGAATGGTCGGGTCATATTCTGGCACGATCGGCGTGGTGTGGGAGGAAATGAGTCCAATGGTGCAGACAGCAGACTCTCAGAGGCACAAGTAAGAATCAAAATAAACTTTAATGAGACAAATCAAAATACTGACGTGGCAGTAAACATGAAACATGAACTCTAGGACTAAACTAGAACTGTGGCTTTAAAGCTCAAACTGTGGCTGGATTACTAGAACTCAAAACTATAGAGACATATTCACAGTTGATTGACGATTGATCTCTTCAGGTCGAGGGTGAGGTTCTGCCTCAAGTGAAGGAGTTCAAGTATCTTGGGGTTTTGTCCACGAGTGAGGAAAGAATGGAGGTTGAGATTGACAGAGACTGATGCAGCGTCTGCAGTAGTGCTTAATTTGAGCCGGATCCTGCCGACACAGGATTCGAGAACTCTCTTATTTTTCTGGTAATTGTTTGCTTGGATCCAGTAACTCTCAGGCTTACTAATAACAAAGGTATGACTAAATATGACTGCCTTGAACATTTAAAACTTATATTGGATATGTACACTAAAAATAATTACGCAAACACTAATTTTAAACACAACAGCCATTTACGAGCATACGAGCTGCTTCTTCAAGTAGCATTTCCGTGTCTACCTTTTAAAAATGTTCCACCCCTAAATGAGTGGTGGGGGCAAGTGCCGAGCTAACCAGGCAGTTGTATGCAGTTAGGAGCCCACAGGCATCCGCAGGCAGGTGCCTGGTCGTTTCACATGTGGAGTCGGACAACAACAAGCAGGGACAGTGTCGGGCTTGGAACCGTCAAGTAAGGGGGAGGGTGGGGGTGGGATGCTTGACAGAAGCGGAGTGTTTACAAATTTAGGTAAATGTAGATGTTTAACAACCGGTTAATATATGCCAAAATGCAAGAAATTGCATCTACTTTATTAAAAATGTTATAGGGGGAGGACCCCCAGACCCTCCCCGTCCTCTCCCAGGTGGGATACAGTTTGCATTCCAATATCAATTGGTTTACAAATTAAGGGAAGTAAAGGGAAATCTGAGATTGTCATCATTGTATGTTCCCATGCAATGGCAAAATTAGTTATCTGCATTTACCCCGTGACGCCTGAGATACACACAGGTGGAGCAGTGGGCAGCTATGTAAGCACCCGGGGAAGCCCTGGTCTGCAGTATTGCAAACTCTGTGCCGGTCTGTTGTGGTGAAGAGGGAGCTGAGCTGTAAGGCAAAGCTCTCTATTAATTGGTCAGTCTGCGTTCCTGCCCACACCTATGGCCACAAATTCTGGGTAGTGATTGAAAGAACGAAACAGCAGATACAGAGGGGTTGAAATGAGTTTCATACACAGGGTACCGATCCAGGAGAGATTCAGAGTAGAACTGCTGCTCCTCCACATCGAGAGGAGCCATTTGAGGTGGTTTGGTTATCTGATATTGATGCTCTCTGGGCGCCTCCCTGGGGAGGTGCTTTGGGCACGTCCTACTTGTCACGATCGGCGTGGTGTGGGAGGAAATAAGTCCAATGGTGCAGACAGCAGACTCTCAGAGGCACGAGTAAGAATCAAAATAAACTTTAATGAGACAAATCAAAATACTGTTGTGGCAGTAAACACGAAACATGAACTCTAGGACTAAACTAGAACTGTGGCTTTATAGCTCAAACTGTGGCTGGATTACTAGAAATCAAAACTATAGAGACGTACTCACAAACCAAGGAGCTGAAGCGAAGCAGATACACGACACACCAGGGGAAATGGACGAATGACCCAACAACAAACAGACTGCAGACAGAGTATATATGTGTACATCACTTTGTTGCAGCTGTGGTTGTTTTAAAGGCTTTATAAATAATAATTATGATAAAAAAGATCATTTCTGATCATTTTTGAGCAATCTTGGGCAACAGGAAGTAGGTCTTCAGTTTACACGGTCACAAATTAATGTAGAACACCGGACGCCATTTTAGGTTCAGTCACTGGGGTCTCCGGTCACAAATTACAGTAATGTAGAACACCGGACGCCATTTTAGGTTAGCTGCCCGGGAGCCGGCCGAAGACTGGTGACCAGGATGGCTTCATATGGATTAATTACGAGCTGGAAACGTCTCTGTGAACTTTGTGGATGTCTCAGGCAGCAGCAGCAGCTGCAGATTGATCGCGCCGCCGCTCCAACACCAGCTCATGGCTTGGCTAGCAGAAGCTAGCCAGCTAGCTAACACAGGTCTGGAGCAGCTGCGGTGGTTCACTGGCCGGCCGCCGCGCTGCTCGGCCCGACAACAATCAACGCATGGCAACCTAAGATGTCGGCTTTGACCATCTCAAAGTAAGAAAATATATTTTTATTTATTCTGTAAATGTGAATAGCAATGTTTAACATTACAGTACACTACTGTACATGC
>JBBPBX010089936.1:0-14208 GCA_038048925.1 Garcialebias charrua
CTGTAATTTTCTCAGTTTATTATTATTACCATTTGAATCTGACTTCCTGTTGGTGGGCTGGTGATGGAGCTGCAAATGAAGCAGCCAAGCTGACTTAATTTATTTGCATTTATTCAGCTAAAAATCACAACTCTTAACATATTGGTAAATGTAAGTATTTAGTTCATTTATTCTACCAAAATTACCCTTGTAACTTGTCGATTAGCTCTAAACAAATGTCAATTTTAAATTTTTTAGAGTGAACGCTGATTTAGCTTTCAGTTTTTTTTATAGTTTCACAACAATGGCTATAACGCAGTTGTTTTAAATTTTTTTTTTTTTTTTTACAAATATTGAGCCAATGTTTGGTGAGATAGTAGGTGATAGTCATCCTCGAAAATACTGAGAGCACTTATAGATGTGTCATCATTATTTAAAACTTTGTTATGCAAGGAAGTGGGTGGTGTGCAATGATTTAAATTAAATAAATAATCTTTCTCATGGGACAAATTTGCTTCTTGTTGCTTAAAGATTTGAAAGAGTTTAAAATGAGGCAAAACAAACTTTAGCAAGTATAGAAAAATGACGCATGAATAATTTTTATTCAAAGTGCTGAAGAAAATATAAAAATGATTTGTGGTTTATGTTGATTATGGCTTTAATGGCTCATAAATATGTGAGTCATTTCGTACGGTAGGCCTTTGTCATTCCTAAAGATTCATTGCTTTGTCTAAAAATATAGATTTGTTTTTTTCCCCTACAATGAAATATTTAATGGTCATTGTGTTGCTTTTCCCTCTGCCTTCTTGAATCACCTCAGAAAAGGCAGACAAAATGAAGGTCATAACGTGAAAGCGGAAAACAGAGTTACTGTATAATTGGTTCTGTGTTCGCTCCGTTGTTTGTTCTGAATGATGATAATGGCTCTGAAATGTTCCGTTTGCCCCCAGTAACCAATAAAGAAAACTCTGAGGTGGCCATTGTAGTCGTGAAGATGATAGAAATTTGTTTGGTTAAATAACCGCAGCGTTCAGTGAACATTATTTAACTTCGTCCTCGGTGAGGTGGCAGCTTCTGCTTCATCAGATATGGTGGATGCTGTGGATTCAGGCTCTTATAGCCAGAGGCACAGTTTGTTCCGCTTTCACTATTTATGTGTTAGAACTTTGTCTTTATCAACCAGGGAACCACGAGCCAAGCCAGGAACACACACTTTGCAAAGTTTAGAGTGTGGATTTAAACAGCTGGAAGACTTATGCAGCCAGATTTGTGCAAAAGCTCATTATTACCACTCAGTTGGAATGGTCTCCACTAGAGCTTGAATGATATATCAGTAAAGCAGATATTTTAGATCGATATACGTGTTTGGGGACATATGGTATCTGTGATAACTGTCCCATTATGTGCTGATATAAACACTGGAGATAGGCTGTGTCTTTACTTGTAAATGACGTAATTGTACAATGTATCCAGCAGAGGGCGCATATACAGAGTATTTTCAAGTCATGGCTGTTCACTTAAAGGCTCCTGTATGGCTCTGCGTATGTCCATACGCAGCTGTACACACGCACTACACAGAGGTACAAGCGTAGCCCCGCAGAGCATGTACGCACAAAGCTCAAATTTTACGACCGTGTACGCAAACGCGTTGTCGCACACTAAACTGCCCGGCACCGGACTGTTTTGTATGCAACACAAATGTATTAAATTCCTCTTCTTCATCCCTGATCTGGTCTTTTCTTTTGTTTTTGTTGCCAAAAGGCAAGTGATCGCTTCCTCCTCCGTTGACTCCATGACTGAAATGATGAGAAATGAATGAATTTGTCACGAGCTAATTAAACTCGGGTCCAGCATGGCTGCGAGAGGTTCTGTAGATTTCCTGGTGTGCTGGTCGGATGTGTGGGCTACAGGACCAGTGCTCCCATTTTTTTATATAACTTTTTATTAACATATAAACACAGAACACCGCTGCGGCTGCAGCTGCCAGCTCGCGCCTTTGTTTCCCCCACCCGACCTGTCAATCAATCCAGTAGGCGTGTCAGCAAATGACCAATCAGCGACCTGGTCGGGCTCTAGCCTCTGATGACATGACACAGTTCGACCAAATATTAACTTTACCTTTAAGCTTTGGGTTTGATCTTCATCAGTGCTTAAGCTCATCGCCGTCTTTGTTGGTCATTGGTTCTAGGTGGGATGTTACAGTTTACCCATTCCACTTCACTGCCGGTCCATTTTCTTGGGTTTAATTCAGTTTTTTTTACTGCAGAGTTGGGCAACTTTTTTCCTAGTGAGCCATTTTGATTGAACACTAAACTGACACAGTTGGCCTCTTGAATCTGTCACACATAACCATGTTTTGACAATACAGTTCATCATTTGTTGCTGATTTGTAGAAAGCTGATTATTAGCTTACATATTGTAAGCAAAGTCAAGCCTTTTCTAAATCTTCCTGACCTTGATGAGTCCATTCGTGCTAAGATGACTACAGCAATGCTCTGTACGTTGGATTCTCCCAATCCTCCATCAGCCGCCTTCAGCTTGAACGAAGCGCTGCGGCTCAACTTTTAACTAAACCTCTCAGATGTGAACACATTAACCCTGTTTTATTCTCTCCACTGGAGTCAGTCAACTTTAGAATTTATTTTAAAATGTCATTGTTTTCTTTTAAAGCTGTTCTTGTTTAACTGATTTATTAGTTTCTGTGAGTATTAGAGGACCCTAAACCTCCTAAGATCCGAACTCTTGCATATGTGGATGCCAGGTCCTAGGAGGTTGAGGACAACTAATACATCTTTGCTTTATGTCCCAAAGTCCAAATGCAAATGTTGACGACTAGAGCTGTCATTTCTAACCCAATCCCGGAGCCTGGCCCCGCCCAACCTGGATTTGGTCCGGGTCATAATAATGGGCTTAATGTGTGGGCCAGGTCAGTGTTGGGCTTTTTATTGTGTCAGGGACACGAATGGCCAACAATCCAATACTGTATATGCAAACATGGCTTGCCATACTACACCTGCTGCACATGGCCATGTGACCGCACGCTAACAGGCTGGTTGAAAAAGGTAAAAAGTTCAGTTAAGCTTCAGATGAACTACTCCCAGTGATCCATCAGTCCAAATGGATGTTCATTCAGCCGCTGCACTCAGTGGACGCACGCGGCCGACGACTTAAACAGGTGAGATCACACAATATTCGAAATGTCAGAGCAGGGTCCAATGCAGGCAGAAGCAAGGGAAGCATTAAATGCGCTTTGACGGCTCCTCAGCTCCGATCTTCTGCCCCTTTACTCAGCCGCGCTTGTCTGCCAACCGTTAATAATAGTTGGTGGTAAGCCTAATTTAAAATGTCTGGGGTTGTTTTCAGGCTCGGACCGGTAATTACTGTTAATTTGTCGGATCGCGTGCGGTTTGGTGATGATGGCTGCAGGCTGGGGCCAGGTCGGTTCGGATTATTTGGACCAGAGTGCAACTCTTCTGGTGACCGTGACTTATTGGTCGCTGCACCCAGACTGTGGAACCAACTTTGTCATGCCCTCACTCAGCCCCCTGTGAATAGCAAGCAGCCATCAGCGTGCTAACGATCAATCGTTAGGCTGATGGTCCTCATGTGAACAGCTAGTTTTGGCTGTCAACAGCAAACTGGTTGATCCACTATGAGAAGGTGCTATTTATAAGACTGAGCTGAATACGGCACCTCAGACTAAAGAAGTCTTTCGGATGAAAAACGAAACGTTTCTACATTTTTTTTTGTTTTGTTTTTGGAACGTCCAGAGGACCAGACAACTTTTTTTTTATTTTTTTTTTAGATTTTTCTCCTTGGATTATTGAGCATGCATCAGGACAACATCCTGATGACATCAACATCACTGACCCAGGCCTTTTTTAAATTTGACCTTAAAACCTTTTCATTGATTCAGGTCTTTTGATAGTGGTACGCTAGAACTTTTGTATTTTTGAACTGTTTTCTTTGTGCATTTTCACTGTTGTACTGTGAAGCTTTTTGTGCACCTTTTGGCAGTTGTAAATGGCTTCATACGTAAATGATGATTAGACTGATTGAGCTTTTTCTTGCAATAGCAGTGTTGTCATACCCATACTTGCTGCAAGAATACTAGTCTAGACATATCAAAAATTGACCTGTGAACTGACAAACTCTTATTCTGTTTAGAAACTAAGCTGTATTTTGTCATTTCTTCCTCTCTTTAAGCCTTTGCCCTTTATTCTGCTTGTGAAAGCAAAGAAATAGTGATTTTTATTGGTGTTCTAACCCATGTGAAAGCAGATGAGATGCTCATGAATAAGTTCCTTGAGCAGTCTATTTTGGTGCGGGTCAAATTCTTCCAAACTCCCAAATCACCTCTGTCTCTGCTTTTAGAAAGTATACAAGTTAGTGTCACAAACCTGAAATCTTTGTAGTTACTGCTTGTAGCAGCTTGGGATACAGATGTTTCTTTCAATGACCTGTCTGCAAAACCAGTGTTTAAGATCAGCTGGAAAAGCGGAACCATCTCGACCTCCAGCTGAGCTGCAAACACTCTCTTTACCACTTCCATCAGCCCATCTGATCCAGGTTCATTTCTTTTTGTGGCTTACTCTGGAAAGAGACTGGATGTAACTTCTGCTCCTGATTAGTGAAGCAGAGTGTGTGATGTTGACTGACATCCGGTCCTCTGGAGGGCTGGTTCTGTTAAATCCAATAGAGAAGGATATTCCTCCGCTCTGCTAAGGAGCCAGGGTTATGTCTCTGAGTCTGGTCTCTGACCTCTCTGCCCATCATGATGAAAAGGTTCTGCATCATTTCAGTTTCATTTCCTCCACTGTCTTAGTTTGGTCTCCAAGCTTACTTTGCCAGATTTAGGTTAAAGTCAAGCAATCAAAGAAAAATACATGCCATTGTCTTTTTGAATCCAATTTGCTTGGCGTATTGGAAAAGACTGAGAGGTTAAAGACCGATTGAAGGGGAAATTTGTAGGGACTTAAGAAGTCAACTGCTTTCGACTAGAATCTGACCTTGTTTACAGACCTAATTGCGACGTGGGTTTACAGTAGTTGAACCACCGGTTAGGGCTGACACAATTCAAGTAACTTAAATTCCATCCATCCATCCATTTTCTTCCGCTTATCCGGGGTCGGGTCGCGGGGGTAGCAGCCTAAGTAGGGAGGCCCAGACTTCCCTCTCCCCAGCCACTTGGAGCAGCTCCTCTGGGGGAATCCCAAGGCGTTCCCAGGCCAGCCGAGAAACATAGTCCCTCCAGCGTGTCCTGGGTCTTCCTCTGGGTCTCCTCCCGGTGGGACATGCCCGGAACACCTCACCAGGGAGGCGTCCAGGAGGCATCCTAACCAGATGCCCGAGCCACCTCAACTGGCTCCTCTCGATGTGGAGAAGCAGCGGCTCTACTCCGAGTCCCTCCCGGATGACTGAGCTTCTCACCCTATCTCTAAGGGAGAGTCCAGCCACCCTGCGGAGAAAACTCATTTCAGCCGCTTGTATCCGAGATCTTGTTCTTTCGGTCATAACCCAAAGCTCATGACCATAGATGAGGGTGGGAACGTAGATCGATCGGTAAATTGAGAGCTTTGCCTTTTGACTCAGCTCTCTCTTCACCACGACAGACCGGTACAGCGCCCGCTTCACTGCGGACGCTGCACCTATCCGCCTATCGATCTCACGCTCCAGTTTTCCCTCATTCGTGAACAAGATCCCGAGATACTTAATGCCTCTTATCAACAGGTCCTGTTGGCGCTCGTTCGGGCTCGTTCGTAACTAGTTAACAACTAGTTATGGAGTGTACCCACAGGGTCCTGTTCACGAGAAACCGGTCCTATTTTGGTGCCTGCCTCAACTAGGTACAAAGTACCAGTTCTCATGGGTCCAGTTATGACATCAGCACAGTGTGGTCACTGATTGGTCAGGGGGCGTAGTCCTAGGTCGGAGGGCGGAGATTCAGTCTTCTCCAGTAGGTGGCGGTATGCACCTGAACGTTGTTTGCAATCCGCCAAGAAGAAGAAGAAGAAGAAGAAGTCTTCCAGGAAATGCAAGCTGCCATGCTGCCAAAAATCGAGAACAACAAGTCGGAGGAGCACTTCTCTTCTGGAGTCTATAGTAGATGGTGAGTGTTTTATAACTTTAAACATATTTCCAGTGAGTCATGCAACTCTCTGAGCGTTTTTGGACTGAAAAACCACCGGAGACTTCAGCAACAGCCGAGAGGCTTTTCTGAAAAAAAAAAAAAGATGGAGGGAGGACTCGGAGCGGCCCCTTTCTCTGAAGAAAAATACATAAACAATTATTTAGCTGTCAATTATAGCATAGGTGTGTCTCAGTCTAACGTTTTCTTACTAAAAACGTGATTTAATAATCTGCTGTAAAGATAGTTTGGCGCTTGGTGCTGTTGCACGCGCGTGCGGGACGACAACAACAAGGAAGAAGGCATGCGCTCGTTTATCTTAAATTTAACAACAAAAAAGCTCCTAAAGAATTGTTTCTTAGCTGTAAATTATAGCAGAGTTGCGTGTCAGTCTATCATTTGCTTAATAAATGCACTTTAATGGTCAAATTCACCGGGGTGGTGCAGCTGTTTTTGGTTTAGTCTAAATGGAAACGGTTATATCTGTCCAAAAATGGTTTATAAATATGGGAAAAATTCGATAAATATGTCACTTTGGCCTATAAGTCCCAGGGCATGTAAATTTTGTTAAAAACAGAGACTTACAGGCAGAAATATACAGTACAGCTGTTATTATTTTCCCCCCTCTATTTGAATTTTGCATGTGTTCAATGATGAATTATTTTAAACTATTCTGGTTTCAAGTTTCAAGTTTTTTGTTTGCCATTAGAGTTATGTTGTGTGTGTGAAAAGTTAAATAACTATTTGCCGTGGGTTAGATTTAAATAACAAGTAGGTCAGTGCTTTTTATTGAGGCAAGAAGCAACTTGATGTATCCAGCATACAAAAATAGTTATAAAACTACATTTACTACCAAACTTTAGGAAGAAAATTACAGTAATTTATCACTTTACTATTAGTTGCTCTGAACTGAAATACAATGGTTCCAGCTCAGTGTTGTAGTAGTATTAAAAACATTGTAATGGCATTAAATTTATATTAATAGCTATTAGAATTAATTCAAGAAATTCTGTATATACACTATCTTAACAAATGAGGCTCACACTGTTACGTCGTCATTACTTGGCATCAATGTTAACTGTACTTTGTTTCTGTTTTTGCACTCTTTTTTTGATGCAGACAGTGTCCATGAAGAAGAAGAAGGCTCTTCAGATTCTGTTTCTGACTCTCCAAGCCTTCCCACTTCAAACCCTTCCCCGACCACTGAATCTCCAAGTACAGCTTCAAGGAATTCTACATCCACTCCGCCGGTCAACACGCAGCAGAAAGGCCCCACCCAACACCCCTTACTAGGTATTAAGCAGCACCAAACGTGTCTAACATCACGTTTATAGTAATTTTGTGTTGTGTTTACTATTTTCTTGTAAAACAACGTACAAGCCCAAAACCAGAAAAGTTGGCACGTTGTGCAAATCGCAAATAAAAACAGAATACAATGACTTGCAAATCTTTTTCAACCCATATTCAACTGAATAGAATGCAAAGACAATATATTTAATGTTCGAACGGAGAAACTTTATTTTGTTTTGCAAATAACCATTAACTTAGAATTCAATGGCAGCAACACATTGCAAAAAAGTTGGCACAGGGACATATTTACCACTGTGTTACATCGCCTTTCCTTTTAACAACACTCAGTAAACGTTTGGGAACTGAGGAGACCAATTTTTGAAGCTTTTCAGGTGGAATTCTTCCCCATTCTTGCTTGATGTACAGCTTAAGTTGTTCAACAGTCCGGGGTCTCCGTTGTCGTATTTTACGTTTCATAATGCGCCACACATTTTCAATGGGGGACAGGTCTGGACTGCAGGCAGGCCAGGGGAGGACCCGCACTCTTTTGCTACGAAGCCACGCTGTTGTAACACGTGCAGAATGTGGCTTGGCATTGTCTTGCTGAAATAAGCTGGGGCGTCCATGAAAAAGACGTCGCTTGGATGGCAGCATATGTTGCTCCAAAACCTGTATGTACCTTTCAGCATTAATGGTGCCTTCACAGATGTGTAAGTTACCCATGCCTTGGGCACTAATGCACCCCCATACCATCACAGATGCTGGCTTTTGAACTTTGCGCCTATAACAGTCCTGATGGTTCTTTTCCTCTTTGGTCCGTAAGACACGACGTCCACAGTTTCCAAAGACAATTTGAAATGTGGACTCATCAGACCACAGAACACTTTTCCACTTTGCATCAGTCCATCTCAGATGAGCTCGGGCCCAGCAAAGCCGGCGGCGTTTCTGGATCTTGTTGATGAATGGCTTTTGCTTTGCATAGTAGAGCTTTAACTTGCACTTACAGATGTAGCGACGAACTGTAGTTACTGACAGTGGTTTTCTGAAGTATTCCTGAGCCCATGTGGTGATATCTTTTACACACTGATGTCGGTTTTTGATGCAGTACCGCCTGAGGGATCGAAGGTCACGGGCATTCAATGTTGGTTTTCGGCCTTGCCCCTTACGTGTAGTGATTTCTCCAGATTCTCTGAACCTTTTGATGATATTACGGACCGTAGATGGTGAAATTCCTAAATTCCTTGCAATAGCTCGTTGAGAAAAGTTGTTCTTGAACTGTTCGACAATTTGCCCACGCATTTGTTCACAGAGTGGTGACCCTCGCCCCATCCTTCTATGTGGATGACTGAGCATGTCAAGGAAGCTGCTTTTATACCCAATCATGGCACCCACCTGTTCCCAATTTGCATGTTCACCTGTGGGATATTCCAAATAAGTGTTTGATGAGCATTCCTCAAATTTCTCTGTCTTCTTTGTCACTTGTGCCAGCTTTTTTGAAACATGTTGCAGGCATCAAATTCCAAATGAGCTAATAATTGCAAAAAATAACAAAGTTTACCAGTTCGAACGTTAAGTATGTGGTCTTTGCAGTGTGTTCAATTGAATATAGGTTGAAAAAGATTTGCAAGTCATTGTATTCTGTTTTTATTTGCGATTTCCACAACGTGCCAACTTTTCTGGTTTTGGGCTTGTACATGTAGTAAAACTACATTATCAATTATTCAATTGTGTTAATGCTAAAATGTATTATTCATTTATTACTTTAACTTTCATTCATCAAGTTTATAATTCATATTATTCAGTGTGTTTTTTTTTGTTGTTTTATGATGGCCTTGTTCTTTTTCTAAATTCACACAAACTCTTGAAAAAGAATACATGTCATTTGTTTATACCCACTTGCTTACCACCATAAAGGTGCAAGATTGCTTTATGAAGAGAATCATATTCCTGATGTTACGATCTTTTTTCAAAATTAGCAGGAACTAAAACTTCAATAACGTATTTAAAAACTGTATCATTCTGTACTTCATTGTCTAACAGCCATTTTCTTGTTTGTTCTATCTAGGTCATAGAAAGCGCAAAGCGACAACTGTAGCTGAAAGCTTTATTACAGCTCAGACTGAACAGGAGGAGAAGAACCGGGCACAGCGAGAGGAACACTTCCGGTTAACCATCGAGGAAGCCCAAAAAGCACGTGAGGCCGCTGCTGCGGAGAGTCAACGTCAAGCTGACGCAGCGAGGGAGCAGGAGCAAGCCATTCTGAGGGAGGAAATGGCTTTAAGAAGAGAGGAAGCAGCACAACGAAGGCAGGAGGCTGACCAGAGGGCTGCTTTCAATCAAGCGCTCCTTGGGGTGCTGGAAACGGTTGCCCGTTCCATGGCAAACCGATAAGTTACGAGAGATGTATATTTCTAAACCTTAAAAAAGTTTTTTCTTGTTTTGTATGCCTTAATTTCTAATAAAAACACAATTGTAAGTTGTGCTTCCATCTTATCTTCAAAAGTGAAGCGCTTACAGCATTTTTGTTGTAAGTCAATAGTGTAGGATAAGCAAAGTAACTTTGTTTTTTTTTAACCTATAACGACACTGGTGAAGATTCTATGTTATCCTTTACATGTCAAATCCAAACCAAAATGGATAAAAAAAAAAAAGACTTTCATTTGAAGTGAAGACATTTCGCTAATCATCTGAGGAGCAATGTCAATTTAATGAAAAATGGAGTGTGTGAATAAAGTTATAAAGCTGTGGCGTTCTGTAAGCTTGCAAAATGGAGATTGTTCGGCATGTGTCAATCTCCATAACCCAAGCTCACGGCAAAGCACAGCTTTATAACTTGAATCACACACACACACTATTTTTCATTAAATTGACAAAGGTCCTCAGATGATTAGTGACAGTTACAAATAAGGAGTAGCTTTTCTATTGTTTTGTTTTTTCTGTAATGAGTACTGGAAATTGTAGCCATAATACATTATTTCCATGTTTTGTAAATCAATCTACATAGCAGTACAGTTATAAAGGTGTAGGATTTGTGTAATCTGTTTATAATCATCCTCATTCAGGAGTTTCTCCATCATAGCATCTCAAACACCTGTGGCCTGATGTCCATCCTGTGGATCCAGCAGCTTCTGCAGCATGTTTACCCAAGGTCAAAAAATATCTCCGTGAGTTTGACTGGTAAAATGGAGCACAGCAGGATTTAAATTTAAAACACTATAGCCATGTTTTTCAAATCATGTAGTTTTTTAATGGATAGAGGATCAAATCGAAGTTAAAAAAGCCTAGCTTCCTCTTGCTAAACATCACTTCAATTGTTGAGATAATGTGCGATAGCTTAATTTAATAAGCTGCAAGGTTAAGCATAAACACTAAAAGGTTTTTCCAGAGTCCAATGTAATGTAGTTTATTAATAAGTAATGAACTATGCTATGCTATGGAAACTTCATTTAAACGTTCAAAAACTCTACTTTGCTCCAGACTGTTCAGTGTTTTGTGTGGATAAACGCAGCCTTTCCATGGTTCGGATTGCTGTTAAACGTCTGAACAGAAGTTCTCTTCGACGCCTGAAAATAACGTGTCTTCTGTGATTGAAAATCGCTTCCCTCCCAACTCTGCTCAGTTCTTCTACTCTTTGAAAAAGCAACAGGCAAAGCAGAACGTTGAAAAAAGCAACGAGGTCATCCATTTTGTTGTGTGTTGTTTTCCCCAGCTCTTCTTCTTCTATTGTTAGTGGTGGTTCGTAAAGAGCTTAATGTATCACTAGCGCCACCAGCTGGTTAGAAGCGTTGATATTAATGATCCACCCACTGCAGGAGAACTACCCGCCCACTGCAGGAGAACTTCACGCCCACTAAAGGGGTCCTAATGCGCGCATGGATACAGAAATAAACCGGTCCCATAGGAACTGGCCCAAACTAGCCACAATGGGACCTTACAGGAACCAGACCTGTTGATAAGAGGCATTAAACTCCTCCACTTGGGTAAGGACCTCCTCCCCGACCCGGAGAGGGCACTTAAATTATTTGTTTAAAAATATCCTCAAGGCAATAATTTTTATACGCCTGTCGAAGGTGGACGTGTTATGGTAGCTTCCATGCGTTTGTAAATTTTCTCTTGTCCCACCCATAACTTCTGATCTGCTCAAGATAATTTAATGCAACTTTAGACATAGATGAGTCATCATCAGTAGATGGAGTGTCACATATACTTTTCATTACAATAGTCTCAAGGTCTCAAATCAAGGTCAACGGTTATACAAGGTATTTGCGTACCCGGGTTATTGCTGTAGTTTGCTGTATAATTATTTGTTGACGGTCATATCATGTGCTGTGTGTGGTGTTCTTGTTCATTCAGAGTTTTCTTTAATCTGCCTGACCTCATACATGTTGGTGGACACCATGTTTCATGTTAACGTTAGGGGAAGCTGTGGCTGAGTGGTTAGAGCAGTTGTCCTCCAATGGGAGACTTGAGGGTTCAATTCCACGCGCAGTCCCATTTTAAAGTGTCCCTGGGCAAAACACTGAACCCCTCATTGCCTCAGATGTGTGTCCCATTGGTGTATGGATGTGATAAAGCTCTGATTATTCTCTTTAGAATGGTTTTTTTCTTTGTTGAAATCAGGTCTCTCTTGTAAATGAGTCCTCAAGGCTCAATGGGATTAACCTGCCAAAATAAAGGTTGAATGAATGAATTTGTTCAATTACAGTAGTTTTGTATAGATCTGGTAGAGTGCTGTATGAATGGGTTAATGAGGGCACAGATTATAGTGTAAAACGCTTTGAGTGTCTTGATAAGATAGAAAGGTGATACAGTAAATAAGTAGAGGCCATTTACAGTCCATTTACTGCCTTATAGTCAAAACACTAAAAACTCTGACTTTCAGCTCAACATAACTGACAAAGCAGGAACTCTTGCTACTACAGATGTGTCCAATAATTGTTTTCACATCAGCATTTTCCCCACATACCCAAGTGCTGGTAACAGTCCCCAACCTGTAGAAACATGTGTACGTTAGCAATGATATTAGCGTGGTGATGGACGCAATTCCACAACCATTTCATTATGCACACCATTTGTACAAAAACCCAGATATTTTAAACACTGAGCAAAAAGACAGATATAATAAAATGAGGAACTAAATGATATTTTATGCTATTGAGTCACAGCATTAAGCTTAATGTGCATGAGGTCACTCTTAATTAACTAAAGAGAATTATATCATGCAGGTAGTATAACAAAACTGCTGTTCCTAATAAATACTCATCTTGTTATATGTGTGTTTGTCTTTAAAAATAATTCCTGTGCCTATAACATCTAATTAATTCAGTCATAAGTCAGACGGCGCTCCGTCTTATTCAACATTATCTTTCACTTGGTCACCAAGCAGCGTTCAGCCAGAGCCGTATATATAGAGAGTTCTGACACTCTTTGAAGTCGCCAACTGGCAGTCAATCGTTCCAAACAACGGCCATGGAAACCTTGTGGAGCTGCGCCCTCTGGCGGCAACGGAGCGCTACTGCAGGCAGAGTCAGACTGTTAAACAGAGCATGGAACAAATCGCCCCCTCCATGACCCACGTGACTTCCGCATTCCATTCTTACAACGGATCTCTATGGAAGTGTCGCAACTCTCACTTTATATGGCTCTGCGTTCAGCTAACCAGAAAGCTGTAAATGGATGGAAATGTCACGGCTTAATTAGGACGTCCATTATCTGCTCAACGTTCAGAACTATCAAAAGCAGATCCTCTAAAACCAAAACCATAATTTTACCCATTTGCTGAGGGTTTCGTAAACAGCCATTTTCTTTCCTCCTTTTGTCTGAGTGTATCAAATCAGAGTGTACAATCATCCGCATAGAATTTCAGAATAAAACAAAACTGCTTTTGTTTCACAGAAAAGCATGAAATAATCACATTTTCACTCTAAAGGGTTCCTAATAGTCTGTCATGATTATTTATGGTAAAGCACATAATAAAAACAAATGTAATCATTTTTGGATAAAGATCAATGATGTGTTAAAACTGATTAGCTCAACTTAGCTTAGCTCAACTTAACTCAACTTAGCTCAGTTTGAGTGGTTAGAGCGGTCGTCCTCCAGTCGGAGGGTTGGGAGATCAATTCCACCACCCTTTAGTCACATGTTGAAGTGTCCTTGAGCAAGGGACTGAACCCCTCATTGCCTCTGATGTCTGGCCCATTGTGATTAAGCACTGATTAGTCTCTATAGCAGGGGTGCCCAAACTTTTTCTCTGAAAGGGCCAAATTTAAAAAATTTCTGAGGGCTGCAGGCCAAATGCAATAATATAATACAGGAAATGCAAATACTTATTCAAGTAAAGTCAATTTATTTATTATACAGTTATTTATCCTTCCATTCTGCATAACGAACATTACAGAACAGGCTGTGTTGGTGGTGGTGGTGGGGGGGTCTGGGGGCCCTCCCCCAGAGAATTTTGAAAAAAGTAGATGCCATTACAAAATTGTATTACAGTAGATTAACAAGTACAGTATCATTATTCAACACAAAATAAACTGACTCAACCCGGTTTATAGATATTCTGCTAAAATATGGTGTGGTAGTAGCTGAGAGTCATTCCCATAACATAGTAAGAGTGCTAACAGATCTCCACACTCTAAGCATGGAACGCGGCGGGCGATATGCATTCCTTCAAGGAGTGATTTTTTTACAATTTTTTTTACATTTAATGACTGCAGGAAATGGAAAATAATGTCGTTTTCACATCAAACTTTACCTTTGACTGAATCCACAGCCAACTCAGATAAAAAAAAAAAAAAAATAAAAAAATAAAA
>JBBPBX010089937.1:0-14208 GCA_038048925.1 Garcialebias charrua
CTATTGGAATGGTTTATTATCTGGGTGTCCAAATACTTGTTTATGCTGCTGCCAGAGTCTGAACTGGAGTTAGTAGGAGATATCATATCTCTCCAGTTTTAGCTTCTCTCCATTGGCTCCCTGTCAAGTCTAGAATACAATTCAAAATCTTACTTCTAACCTAAAAAGCCCTCAACAACCTAGATCCATCTTATATTCAAGATCTTATTGCTCCATATTTTCCTAAAAGCACTTCACTCTCAGACTGCAGGCTTACTTGCGGTTCCTAGAGTTTCCAAAAGCAGCAAAGAGGAAGATCTTCCAGTCATCAGGCTCCTCTCTTGTGGAACCAACTTCCAGTTTCTGTCCATGAGATTGACACATTGTCCAGTTTTAAGTCTGAGCTTTACTTTCTGATAAATTCTATAGTTAAGGTTGTGATGCTATAGGCAAAGACATAATGTTCCCAAACAGGAGACTGCAACGAGATGCTAGGCTGCTAATGCTACATGTGCTGCAAGATAAGAGCGCTGTGCTGAAACACGCCTAGGAACTTTAGTTCCACGGAGCATAATCTTGTTAATAAAATTTAATGAGTGAAAAAATAACTGAAACAGTACGCTGGTGGACTGAACGTGCTGCACCGAAACGGTTCCATATACCCACATGTACCGTTAGACCATTAGTGGTGACTCAATAGAGGTGATGTATACGGCGAAGCGACGTATTTATGGACTTTTCCACTTTATTAGACATATTTGGACTGATGCGACTTATAGGGCAGTGCAACATGTACGGCAGAAAATACATCAGATTTTAGCTCAATATCAGTAAAACCGGTTGAGTTATAGCCATTTTTGTGCACATTTTGATTAGCTACAGCAGCCATATTGAATTCTAAAGGTTATTCATTACATCCATTGATAACTTTCTGAGAGTCTCATTAATTACATCCAGTGGTTCATGAGATAGTTTGCTAACGCAGCAAACAAGCACAGACAGAGAATGAATGATTGCCCATCCTTAAGCTGTGGGCGTCAAGACCAGGGTTTTGAACAAATCCCAAAGATTTTTCCACTGTTAATCCAAACAATGATAAAAGAAAATGTAACATGTTCACATTTGAAAACAATACTGTACCTTCTAAATAACAAGTGAAACACAAAATGTGTCATTCATGTTGGAATCAAGTCTTTCTTCCTCTCCTTTAGTGCATTCTTGGGCCCAAAGGATCTCCTGCTCTACAAGGAGTATAAAGACAAATTTGGGAAGTCTAACAAGAGGAAAGGATTCAACGAAGGCCTTTGGGAGATAGAGAACAACCCAGGAGTCAAGTTCACAGGCTATCGGGTCAGTTGCCTGTCATTTTTTTATGTGATTTAGTGAAAAGACAGAGAATAAGACATGAGGGGTCACAGAGATGCTGGGCGGCCATGATACTCTAAACCAGGAGTGTAATGTGTGGTCAAAGTCGAGACAAATTAAAAGCATATTGAATGGAGATGATAGGCGAGGAAGACGGTGCTGCTGTCTTCTTGTTCTTAAAGCCTGTGGTGGTTGTTTTGTGGCACACAGGCGATCCAGCAACAAAGCTCATCCGAAACAGAGGCGGGGAGAAACACTGCTGACGGCAGCAGCGAGGGTGAGGAAGGCGACTCTGTCAAGGAGGAAGATGACAAGGAGAAGCAAAAGGGAGACAAGACGGGATCCAAACGGAAAAAAACTTCTGCTTCCAAGGTAATCATGTCACCACAGGTACCAAACACAAGCAAGCAAATGAAGTGATCCCTGTGGTGGGCACAGACCGCTAGAGAGCGCTAAAGCGCTAATCCGCTTACAGTGGACCTAAACTTTTTGTCAGCATTTTTGTGAATTGACTAACTTTTATAATTCATAAGCGGATTTGTGCTATTTTTATTTAAAATGCAGTACCGCTAATAACTAATTATTAGTTATTGAAATCACTCACCCAGCACACTCACTCTTTGCCCCACTCCCCTCAGGACGGAGGTTGAGGAGCATCAAATGTAGAACCACTAGACTGAGGAACAGCTTCTACCCTGAGGCTGTTAGACTCATGAATGAATAAATAAAAATAAAATAAAAATAAACACTGCAAAATATCACATCATGCTGATGCTGATCTGTTTTCTTGTTGCTGTGTTCATCTGTGACCATCTGCTCATACAGACTCATGTTCGTGCTGCTGTTTATAATGATGTTTTTCCACTATATTAGGGCTTAGTGTATTACTAGTTGATGTTTTTCTTAGTTAATTCTAGATGTTATTACTGTTTTTCTCTTGCATTTGTTGTTGGATGTAACTGGGACCCCGTGTACATAATCTCGTTTTCATCACATGTACCACATGCGGTGCAAATGAAAATAAAGACTCTCTGACTCTGACTCTAATTATCTATCAGTAAAAACCAATAAACTTATTTACAAGCTCTTATGCTGCTTGTTTTACCTTTTTCCCCACCGTAAACAGCAGAGAGGAGGAAGGGGTGTGAGGGGGAGGGGGGCAGAGCTGAGAACAGACTCGGATCTACCATGTAGGTAAATGCCTGGGGGTCCCATTTCAGCAGTGGCCCCGGCCCCGCCTCGCCCCGTGCAGTCACCTACATCACTAACATTGATCCTGCTTGTTAATGTACATTTAACATAAAAATAATTATAGTTACGATGAAAACGATCATTAAATACGCAATTAAAAAAACGGTCGATTTCTTTATCCCCCTACTAAAAATGGACTATTCCATCTTGACAACTTCCGGGTCACTCAGAGGTGAACTCGGGTGAACTGTGACTACTGTTTGTGCTGGGTACTTGGATAAATCCGTAGAGAACCCCGCTGTTTCAAGCCAAATTAACGTGGCCGGATGATTTTATTGAGGGTTTTGTGTCGACCATTTGACGGTGAGTCGTTATTTTTATGTATTTTAGTTACTTTTCATTAAATCTGTTGACTACCTATAGACGCTAACTGTGTCTGCCTGTTACACCGGTAGTGCTGGGTTACTAATGGATAAATCCGTAGAGAACCCCGCTGTTTCAAGCCAAATTAACGTGGCCGGAGGAGTTTATTGTGTGTTTTGTGTCGACCATTCGACGGCGAGTCGGTTACTTTATGTATAAATGCGGTGGCGACACACCCGTGTATTTGAGATTTAAACGTGGTTTTAGGGATTAAAAGATCATTCTATTTTTTGTTAATTTCGTGGCCGAATAGAATATATGTACGTAAAGTATTAAATAAATCCTTTGATTTTTGTAATTTCATCCTTTTAGGATCATTTTTGTTACTTTTCAGTTGGCAGTGTAGTGCAAATATTGATAACGCTGCCGGCTATATATAAATATATATATATATAATATAGAAATATATAAATAGCGGATTAGATTAGCTTCCCCTAATTTTCATAAGACATTTGTGCTTTTGAAATTGTGGACCTAAAAAAATTAATAAGCGTTTTAGAAATTGTGGAACTAATTTTTTAATTAGCGGTGTTACACAACCTAATAAAGACATTGTATAAAATCAGTTTAGTTTTAAATGATCATAATAAAAATAATAATAATGAATTCCATTTATAATGCACTTTTCATTAATAAAAATCTCAAAGTGCTAACAAACAAAGACTAAATTTAAGCAGCCAGAAGTTGCAACATATATCTTCATACAAAACAATGCACAGCATAGCTTTATTAATAATAATTATCATTTTATTTAAAAGCGCCTTTCAGGACACCCAAGGACACTTAACAAATACAGAAATTTACTTTAAGCATCAACCTTTCATTTAACCATTAAAGGTCCACTGACATGATTTTTTTACTATTCATAAAATTGCTCAACATATATATACTGTATATATTTTATCATTTAAATATGTTCGTTTTTGCAAACAAAATGATAAATCACTTTAATTTTGCTTTAAAAGTGATTTTGAACTTCAAGCCGTGTTTAATCATGGGAAATCCGTTTACACCCGAACGCACCATCTGTGACGTAGTGTCCAGAGTGAGAGGCAGAGGGCTCTGGTCTCTTTAATAGCGGACAATTTAAAACCCGACAAATTTATCAATCTATGTGAAGATTTGAGCTATTTGTCTTCATTTTGGGAAGCAGAAAATAGTTTGGGTGATGGAACAAGAAACAACAGGATCTAATTTAGGTCTGATGCTGTATCAGACTGACCTTCATGTCGAGCTGCTCACACCCGCGCACTGTGACAAGCCCAGAGCTCTGCCCGGTGTTACATCACAGATGGTGCGTTTGCGTGTAATCGGATTTCCCATGATTAAACACGGCTTGAAGTTCAAAATAACTTTTAAAGCAAAATTAAAGTGATTTATCATTTTGTTTGCAAAAACCAACATATTTAAATGATAAAAGACATATATTTTGAGCAATTTTATGAAAATTAAAAAATCATGTCAGTGGGGTTTTAAGCATACAATGTAATTGTGACAGAAAATGGAGGATTTACTTGTAATTACCTTTGTACAGATGAACATGTGGTACTTCCTGTTTATCACTGTTGTATTCAGCTGCTCATGAGGTCTCGCAGGGCTTTATCATCTTTTACTTTTCTCCAGACTCAGTTTAGGTTTTGAAATGTAATAAACTGTATTCCACCCTCTACAGCAGGACTGTTCAACTAAACTGCTCAAGCAGCCACAGTTACTGAGAGCCAGCAGCTCAGGGGCCCGACATCCAGCAGTTAAAGTTATTATGTTGTAAATAAACCAAGTATTACAATGATCTATTAATTTTTTTATTTTGTTTCATTGTATCATAAATGCAATAAACAGAAACCAAAACCCAGAGCCGCGCACCAAAAAAAAGTTTTTTTCTTTTTTTACTTCATTTTTCAAGGGTGCTGTGCTTGAGCACCCCCCAAAAAGAGGCTAAAATCACGACTGGCCTCATGTCTAACCCAGCCTCCAGCCCAGTGCAAGTTTTATGTGCATGGCTCTGCCTTGTTTCCTGTCTTAGGCATATTTAGTCCTGGCAGTTATTACAGCATCTGGGCTCATTTGTGGAGTTTGTGTGTGAATAAAGAATTGGTGCCATGTTTACGATTATAGTTTTGAAATGTAAACATATAGCTTGTTTTGGAGAAACTGTGTTAATACTGTAGAAATACATACTTTGTATGTGCACAGTACAATACTGTAGTGGTGTCTGTTCAGTTGGTCTGTCTGATGACCAAATGCAGACTTTGTCATCGGTTAACTTAGATGCAGTTCTGTTTGTGTTTGTGATAATACTCAGTGATGACAGTTATTACAGCATTTCAGTGGCTGGTGACAAAATATTAAAAATCAGGATGGTCACCGACACCGTCTGATTTATGTGGTCGTTTATGATTTTTAAACCAGTAACAATGTACTAATATTTTGGATTAAAACCAGCGACTGAAGAAATATGGGTCAACACTTCCAGTCTGGTGTGTGATCGTAAAAAGTAGGAAGTGCACAACACATTTACCGTAGATTCAAAGTGATTTTCTAAATAAAACGGTTTGGTCTCACTACACAGTCAGCTCCTTATTTCTCTGATCTTTAAAAATAATACACGGGCCACTAGAAGTGATGTTAGAAACCACACACCGTAAACTTGTTTAATTGTCCCAGAGTAAAGTAGAACACAGAGTTGCTAAGTAGTTTCAGACATTGTTTGGGTTTTTCTGGTGTTGGACCAAAAACCGAGCCCCTGCTGTGAAAAGCAGACATGTTGTGAAGTGCATTGACATGAACACATGCATCTCTGTGCTGCCCACACACATGCCTGTTTTAAATTAGCAGTGTGTCTTCAGACATGGGAAAAAAGTAAAAATCGTCTCTGTTAATTGGTTGACTAATTAGTTGGTCTTTTTCTACAGTACATTATATCATAAAAATCTAACATAAATAACAAACTAAATGTATTATCATCTGAAATAGCACCAAAATAACATCCTCTTTTCTATAAAGTTGAGCTGTAAAACATTAAACCATAATTTAAAAAAATTGACATTCCATGAGTAACGTATAGCATAATTTGTGGCATTACACTTATTCAAACATCACTTTTATTTACTCTCCATCTGCTGTTCTTCTTAAAATCTTTTTTTATTTTTAGTTACAAAAACAGGTTTTATTGAACTGATGAAGAACTGCAACTGTGTGGCACCCTGACTGCATTGGTGTAAATGCTGCTGTAAATGCTGCTGTAAATGAAAGTGGGCTGAAAGTCACTCACACCGCATCGCCCAGCTCTTCCCCTAGCAACAACAGTTGCCTAGCAACTGGCCTCCATCATTTTACATCAGGCACATGTGCTGCATACAAAGACATGGAGTGCTTCTTTTGAGCATGGTGTTGGTCACATCGTTTTACACTACATGTGTGTGTATGTTTAGCTACCAGATACATATATAAATAAATGAGCTAGAATGTCCTAATCTAAAAAATAAAAATAATAAAAAACAGGCATTAATTAGCTCTTTTTTTATTATTTTCCTCTCTAATTTACAAAAAATTCCTTCTGGAGACAGTCACATTTGGCATTTCTCCCACTGTCATGCTTTTACATTTGTTTGCTTGTGAGTTTTATAATTGGGACCCGTTAGGTCATGTTTTGAAACTGAACAGTTTGGAATGATGTATCTAGCTAAAAATAAACAGTGGAGCAAAACTAAGTTTGTCTGTGGAAATCTAGAGTTATGGTGTAATCATGCCAGGCCAATAATGCTCCTAATACCTGCTAAGACACAAAACTTCTAAATATTATTTGCTGGGTTATACATAGGCTCATTACAAGTAAGCTTTAAATTAAGCTTTCAGGCAAGTTAACTGGTGCTATATTTCCAATAGTCGTGCTTCTCAAATATTTTCTGTAACNGTAAATAGTATAATTTGTCTATAAAATTGTTATAAGTGCACCTCTGCATAACATTGTGTCCTTATTAACGTTAGAGGACAAAAACAGAATATAGATCACCTTACAACAAAGAATAGCTTTATTAACATTATTTTTAGTTTGTAACAGAAACTAATTAAAGTGCATCAATTTGCCTGAAAAAAAAAAACTTAAATCCTTATTTAAACTACCGGTAAACATTTTTGACCATTTGATACTGAAAAATTAAATTTTATATAATCAATAAATAATTATAAATTCAAATTGATCAGTGACATTTTAACTCATGGGTGTTATATAAAACACTTTGACCTAAAAACAAAACAAAACCAATTTGTGCTGATTTTTTTAAAATAAAAATGAAGAAGTCAGGATCAATGAGCACACTCATCAATAAAACTAAAACATTTTGTCAAGGCAAAAGAGGAAAGAGGGTGTTGCTCTTGCTTTGAGTTTACTCTTTGTTGCATGAGTGCTGTGTGTCGTCCAGAGCGCATGGACATAAAACACATGCAGTGGAGGTGTTGGGACTTGGGAGTTATTTATTTATCGTTGCAGCCGCAGAGGGGAGGGACACGGTTCAAGCATGGCTCCCAAAACGACAAGACAGTTATTTGTTCATAACTTTATTATTAGTAAGCCTGAGAGATACGAGCAAACAGCTGCTGGTATGCACGCGACAAAATGAGAATGGTGAAGAAAAAAAAAATCCCAGCGGCAAGAAAAGCACGTACCCCGGGTCACATGCGCCACACCCACTGTCATTGCCCCCCCCAAGGAGGGAGCGCCCCACTATTTGAGAAGGACTGCTTTACAGGAATGTTAGTTAAAGGACAACACCCACCGTGACAGTAACAATTCACCATATTGGACAATTACTGTAGTAGAATATGATATCTATTTTCATTTTTGCATTTGGGCCAGGCGAGTGTAAAACAAAAAAACAACGGAGTCCCGGAAACATCCGGAAACCCCGCCAAAGATTGCCGAAGTCCGGAGTGACGTAAATACAGGCTCCTCTCAGAAGGCAGGAGTGAGTTCGCGATGGAGGTTTATGAGAGTGAGAGCCGCGGATCCACGCTCAGAATATGATAGACATCAGTGTGCGACCGCAGGATTAATCAACAGGCAGATCTATTAACAAGGGAATATTAAAAATGTTTCGCTTTTTTTTCTTCCTCTCTCTCTCTGAGCAGCGGAGTTGGTGGTGCTGTCTGTGCGCGCTGATCACGGCAGCCAGCTGTACAATATTACTGAGGAAATATTAAAAATGACACGACTGCTTGTAAAAGTTAGTTTCGCTTTTTTTTTTTCCTCTCTCTGAACAGCGGAGGAGGTGCTGCTGTCTGTGCGCGCGTGCTGGCCAGCTGTACATTTATTACTGAGGAAATATTAAAAATGACACGACAACTTGTACACGTCTGACGTCTGTCCCACAATAAATACGTCGCGGCCCAGTTCAGCTCAGCTCCACGCCTCTTTTGGAGCCGCGCTCCGGCTTCATTTCTGAACAAGTTTATTTGAGCGGGACCTACCCGCATTCACCTGTTGTCTTATGAATGACCCGAGGAGGATTAAAGCCGGACTGGTCTGTGCGGGAATAGCGCGGGTTTGACTTATGAAAGGGGTAAAAAGCCGAGCCGGCTTCATGAGGAAATTAATGAATTTGTCGCGAGCGAGCGAATTAAACTAGTGTCCTACATGGATGCGCGACATCTAAATATTTTCTGGTGCAATTGTGGGTACAGGACCAGCGCTCTGTTTTTATTTATTTTTTTATAACTTTTTAATAAGATATAACACCGCTGCAATAATGAAGCTACGTTGATGCATGCTTGTTATAACTCCGCATGCATTCAAGGCGGAAACTTCAGTGACATCAATGCCCGTATATGGAGAGGGGCAGATTTTCCCGGAGCTGCTGCTAAAAACTGCTAAAAAACATGAAACAACACATTTATATAATATAATAATAATAATAATAATAAACTTTATTTGTATAGCACCTTCCTACAATGCCTTGCATTGACCAAGGTGCTTAACAGGATAAAAAGATGAATAAACTGGAACAATAAATCAATGAAAATAGAATAGGAAACAACAGCAATAAAAGAAGGCAATGGAAATAAAAAATGCTACATACTAAAATAACACTAGAATAACACAAGTAATAAAAGTTACACACTGAAAGCTTTTTTGAACAAGTGGAAATAAAAAGGCAATGGAAATAAAAAATGTTACATATTAAAATACCAAAAGTAATAAAAGTTACACACTGGAAGCTTATTTGAACAAGTGGAAATAAAAAGGCAATGGAAATAAAAAAGGCAATGGAAATAAAAAATGCTACATATTAAAGAGCGACTAAACCCAAATTTATGTTTTTTTAGCTGATAAACTCCCTAGAATGTGTTTAAAATGTTTCTGAGCACTATTCCTGTGTTAATTTCCATGTATTTGTGCGTATTTGTTTAAATCGGCAATATTTGGTCCAAAAACGTGTTTATGGTAGCTCTATGGGTTGAACAGAAGATACTGCACGCTGATTTTCTTGTTGGTCTAGACAGTACACTCTGACATGTCTAGTACATTCTGACGTCACATGCACTGCTGCCTGAATATAAAGTGGAGCCACTCCCCCGAGAAGGTCACTCCCCCTCCAGAGTTCAGGGGTTGGATTAGCGATTAGCAACATAGCATTAGCATTGATGAGTGAAGCTGTTCCAAGAATAGCTCTTCAAACTGATGTTCACCCACCCTTACACCATCAGGGTACAATCCGTTTGGAGGTGAGTACCATTTTACACCTTTCATTCCATAATTTATCTTTTGAGTATATGACGTGTTTCTTCATGTGCTGTGTTTGCGACCTGCAGCTTTGCTTCGGTGTGGCCCCACAAGGTCGTGGCGTTTTCATCTGTTGCTGATCAACGTTAAGTTTGTGTTGTAGTTGTGTTTAAATGCTCTGTTCCCCCCTGAGATGAGAATCTGTTCCCCCTGTGTCGGGATCCGACCGTGAGGCGCATCTGAGTTCTGAAACGAGTCCACACTATCGTGTCACAGTTATAGCTCATTTTAATCGACAGCTCCTGGTGATAAATAAATAAATAAATATAAAACCTCCACTAAATAAATAAACCTGGTCTAGAGTGTGGGGTGTAGACTACTGTACAGGTTTTTTATTTATTTATCTCCGACAGAATCTAGTCTGACAAATACAAAGTATCAGCCACCAACACATCATATATAGCCTATTTATAATTTTTATTACTAATATAGAAGGCTGGAAGCAGCTGATAGAGGACAAGAAAACTTCCTGCAAAGATAAGTGTAGGCTTTGTGGTAGGCTAAATCTCATTCAAATTAAAAATATGACTGGAGAAAAATTATTTCTAGCTGCTATTTTTTGATAGTTAATGTCTGGGTTTTTGTTGTTGTTGTTTTTTCATTATTTGAGAGAAAGGGTGCGCGCTCCCGACACAGGGGGAACAGATTCTCACGGGGGAACAGAAATTCGCACAGCACCTGCGTTCTTTTGTTGCAAATAATGTTGTGGATCAAGGTATTTGTAAAATAATAATAATAATCTGTGCAGCAGTATTTATTTTGCACTGGGTCATCTGTTTGACAGATCAACAAAGTGATAGAACAGTAATGTTTCTCAAGTATGTTTTTTTGTAAGGTGATTAAAAATGTGTTGTTGTTTTTTAGCTCCATATGAGGCGTTCCACATCCAGGGAATCTGAGCCGTGCAGCAGTCCCAAACACTCGAGACCACCTTCAGGATGCTCCACCCGCAGGATGGTCCACCTGCCATCCACAAACAAACACCAAGGTCTCAGCTGCACCCAACATTGTCGTGGATGGAGGTCTCAAGAGATGACGCAGCTCTGGCCGAGACTGCATCATCTTCCGCTGAATTTGAAATACATGTCACACATTTGGCACTTCGCATCTGGTTCTGTGAACTTCTTTTAGAATAGGATACCCTTTATGTAAATTACTATGTACTTGTGTTAAATTATTATTTATGTTTTCTTCTAACCCTGTGCGGACTGGGCACCTGGGTGGTCTGTAACACAGGTGTACACACCCACCTGTTCACATCTGGCCATAACCTATGTCAGAAAGGGATTTTTTTATAAGTCATAAATTCAAGTACAGGAAACTTTTAAATTTTAACGTTTCAAAATTTATGCTTCCTATAACTTTTTTAATAATGTACAATTTGGATTACTCTAATTGATTATTGCACTTTGTTTCTTTTGTTTTACAATATTTAATATTTGCACACCTGAAACAATTATAATTTATATTAAATTTAAACATTACTTTGTAAAAATTGCTGATGTAAACATGTTTATTAAATGTTTGTTTAAATTATGCATGCATCTGAGAGAAATGCAATTTCAATCCTGTGTATGTTCTGTACATATTGCAGTTTGGACAATAAAGTTGACTTTTAAATTTGACTTTGATGTATGACTTGGAAATGTATTTATCAATACAGAGGTCTGTAAAGAAAGAAATTGATTACAAAAACTAGTTGTTTATGATTCATTTTATTAACAGTAAGTTAATTCAAAACAACAAAAGTTTCTGTGTCGTGTGACACGGGACACCACCTCCAGCTCGTCTGTATGGATGCAGTGGACAGAAGAGAAAGCAGTCCCAACCACCTTCAAGATGCTGCACCTGCCAGCCACAAACAAACACCAGGGTCTCAGCTGTACCAACATTTGCGTGGCTGCTGCATGGGTGCTTGAGTCGTCACAGTTTTCTGAAAAAATCATTTGAAAGGATACAGTATTGTTAAATTCATTGCAATTTGTTTGGTTTGCATTGAAAAAATATAATTTCTCATAAATCTTACCAGCTGTGCTCAGTTTTGATTAGCTGACACATAGCTTAAACATATACTGTATAACAAATATATCATACAAGCTTATAGAATGTTTCTAAACACGGATCTTTGGAAAACAAATAAAATATTTTACCACTGTTTAGTGCTCATTTATAGTCAATTCAAAAAACAACGTGTGTTCAGTTCTAGGTTGCATATTAAAATTAAGCCAAAACGTCAAAAAAACGAGGGTAGATGAAATCAATATTTTAAAATAAAATATATTATGAAACGTTACTTTTGTAATGTGCTAAGTAATAAGATGTGGTGAATTAAAGTCACTGCAGCTGGACTACAACATTGTGATCCAAACAAAGACAAAAACACAACCGTACACCTCATGCCATGCAACTAAACACAGGTTTTTTATGTGTTCAGTGTTCAGAAGCATACGCTTAAGCTGTGTGTGATTAAATACACGCAACAACATTTTAGAACTGTTATTTTAGTACAAGTTTAGGCATTTACTTACTGAAGACGCGACTATCCGCCATTTTGAAATCTAAACTTGGGGAGGGGTGAGAGTTCACCACTAGAGGGGGCGTGAACACAGGACAACCCACAACCTCCTCCCCTGCTTGACTTTCTACACGCCCATTTTGAGAGAAATTTTGAAAATGGCCTGGGGGAGGAGTTACCGTCTCAACCTGGGTTCAGTCTCACTTTAAAATACCAAAAGTAATAAAAGTTATACATTGAAAGCTTTTTTGAACAAGTGGGTCTTCAGTCTGGTTTTGAACAGAGTCAGATCAGAGGTGGCACGCAGCTCAAGGGGGAGGCTGTTCCAGGCTTTTGGGCCGGCAACAGAAAATGACCGGTCTCCCCATTGTTTGTACCTTGAGCGAGGCACCTCCAGCAGGTGTTGACTGGCAGATCGTAAATCTCTGCCGGGCTGATGGGCTTTCAAAAGTTCTGAGATGTAGAGAGGTGCAAGTCCATTCAGAGCTTTGAAAACAAACAGGAGCAGCTTGAACTGTATCCTGAACTGAACCGGGAGCCAGTGTAGAGAGGACAGGACAGGAGTGATGTGTTCATATTTTCGTGTGTTGGTCAAAAAGCGCGCGGCAGAGTTCTGTACAAGCTGTAAACGGGAGATGGAGGATTGATTAATACCAACATACAAAGCATTACAATAGTCAAGTCTGGAGGTCACAAAGGCATGGATGGCCTTCTCCAGATCACCACGGCTGAGAAATGACTTTACTTTGGAGAGCAGTCGGAGCTGAAAGAAGCTGGTCTTGACAACAGAACTGATCTGTTTATCAAACTTTAAGTTGGAGTCAAGCTGCACTCCAAGATTTCTGACCACCGGGTTGAAATGGGGGAGGGGAAAACCAACACTGGGACTGGGAAGGATGTTGCTGGTGTCACCAGGAGCACTAAATAAAATGCATTCAGTTTTATCTGTGTTTAGGTGGAGGAAGTTTTGAGAGAGCCAGTGCTTAATGTCATTTAAGCAGTTGACAAGAGTGTTTGAACTGGGTGAGGGGTTGGGAGTGACTGGCAGATAGATTTGTAAATCGTCTGCATACATGTGAAAAGACAGGTTATGACGTGCAATGATTGATCCTAATGGCAGCATGTAAAGAGAGAAGAGGACTGGCCCTAGAATAGATCCCTGTGGTACGCCAGAGGTCAGAGGGGTTGATGAAGAGGAGGACAGATCGCCTATCATGACAGAAAAAGTTCTCCCAGACAGGTAAGATTTGAACCACTCAAGCACAGCTCCCTGGAGGCCAACCTGCTGAGACAAGCGGTTGATTAGTACCTGATGGTCGACGGTGTCAAAAGCTGCTGAGAGGTCTAACATCACCAGCAGAGCAGGGTTTTTTGCATCCAGGGACAGAAGAATGTCATTCTGTACTTTGAGCAGTGCAGATTCAGTACTGTGACGAGCTCGAAAACCTGACTGAAATTTTTCAAACAGGTTGTTGAGTTCTAGAAAAGATTGAAGTTGAATAAAAACAATCTTTTCTAGGACCTTTGATAGAAATGACAGATGTGAAACTGGTCTGAAATTAGAGAGAGCTGTAGGATCTAGGCCTGGTTTTTTGAGAAGAGGCCTGACCACAGCATGTTTGAAAGCAGATGGCACAAAACCTGAAGATAGACAGCTGTTAATAAATGACAAAACACAAGGACCAATTACATCAAAGGACTGTTTGAACATTTTAGAGGGAATGATGTCCAGAGAACAGTTAGTTGGTTTCATCTGCTGAACCACCTTGGTGAGGTGAGGGAGTGAAACCAGGTCAAATTGGTCAAAAACAGCTGTGGTTATTGCAGACGCACAAGACTGGATGGTGTTGGATGAACTGACAATGTTCTGTCTGATAGAGTCTATTTTGTTGACAAAATAGCTCTGAAAGTCATCGCAGGTAGACTGTGTGGCAGTTTTCAGAACATTGACAGATGG
>JBBPBX010089938.1:0-14208 GCA_038048925.1 Garcialebias charrua
ATTATGAGCAGATGAAATATAAATTATTGACGACCACCGACTAACATTTTCGTTCAGTCTCGTCTAGTCAACGAAAACTCACACAAATTTCGTCACGTTTTAATCATTAAAGAGCAATGATTATTTAGTTACTGTCTCGTTATTGTCATGAAAAAAAGGGGCGTTGACGAAAAATTTACGTCAGAATTTCGTCAACGAAAACAACACTGCAACTGTGCAGCCTCCATGCCACACGTTGATGCTGGAGCACAGGATGCTCTCCACTGCACACCTGTAGAAGGAGGTGAGGACTGGGCTGCTCAGACCAGCATGTCTCAGCCGTCTGAGGAAGTAGAGTCTCTGATGACCTTTCTTGATCAGGCTGGTGGTGTTGTTGCTCCAGCTGAGGTTATCATTCATGTGTACACCCAAGTATTTGTAGCTGGAGACCACTTCCACTGCAGACCATGTTGGGAATGTTACTTCAAAAAAGTAATTAATTATAGTTACTAGTTACTTCGCCCAAAAAGTAACTGAGTTAGTAACTGAATTACTCACCTATAAAAGTAATTAGTTACCAGGGAAAGTAACTATTGTTTGTTTGGTTGGTTTAAGTTTAGATATATCTACGAATTTTAAGTAGAAATGCTTACAGCACCTCAACAGAACATGACTGTTTGACATACTATACTTCAAGTTTTTTCTTCATTACAAAATACAGGTTAACAAAATAATATAACACCTGTACTGTTCAAGTGTTTTCTTAGAAATAAAAGTAAACAGTTAAAATAAGTGCTTTGTAGTGTAAAATAAAATCAAACTCTCACACAACTGGTTCTTCAAGAATTTTCTTAAAAACAAAAGAACCATTTTCACAATATGAAGTACTTTTAAAACAGTACTGAAAAGCTGAATTACCTAAGCAGTTGTGAGATGCTTGTCAGATCAGATTACGACTAGGGTTGGGCATCGTTTGAATTTGAGCGATTCCGGTTCCGATTCCGATTCTTCGTTTCGATTCCGATTCTTTTCGGTTCTCGGTTCCGATTCTTTTTGTAGGCGGGGTTAAAAAAGACGGGGTTAAAAAAAGACATGTCAATTCAGTTCAGTTTATTTATAATGTGGGCGGCCGTGGTGTAGTGGTAATGGCAGTCGTCTCCCGATCGGAAAGTTGGCGGTTCGACTCCCGGGACCCGCACCATGTGTCGTTGTGTCCTTGGGCAAGACACTTAACCCCTGAGTTGCTCCCGGTAGGACTGGAAAGCACCTTGCATGGTAGTCTGCCGCCACCGGTTTATGAATGTGTGTAGCATTCAATATATGTGTAGCACTTTGAGATTTTCAGTAATGAAAAGTGCGTTATAAATTGAATTAATTATTATTATTATTATTATAATGTATAGCTCCAAGTCACAACAGAAGTTGTCTCAGGGCACTGAACAGAAACAATCAAATATAAAAATAATAAGTTAACAGAAACTTTAATATAAAAATAATGGTAACACAATTTATCTGAGGAGACTACTTTGAGTTTAACTCCCATGTTATAAAAAAGCTACAGTAGTTAGCCAGAGTTATTTCAGGATGAAATAATTTGAACTTCTGTTTGAATTTAATGCTATGAACTTTTTTCTTTTTGTTACATTTACTATGAATTTCTCACAGGGCAGATTAGAGCCAACATGGAGGACTCACCAACATATATTATTATTATTATACATATAATATTGTCCAGTGTCTGATGCTGCAGTCATGTTACTGAGCTCCCACTGATGGGCTAACCTGGTTCCACCACCAGCAGCAGGATCCTCAGACAGAACAGCTGGTGGGATGTCCTGGTATCTGCAGCCCTCTCTCCATTTGTTTCTTCATGGACATGGAGCTGTGACATTATGTTGTGCCTCTTCCTCAGCAAAAAGCTCCTCCAGTGGAGACTTTCTGGACAGACTGCAGGAAGTTCCTAAACAAACAACAGGTTTATCAGTATTATCAGTAAAAAGAGATTATTAAATCATTTTTAAGACTGAGAATGTGTACAATTATTAGCTCTGTTGTTATTGCCTAACTAACCTATTCAATAATTCTTCAAACTGTGACATTCACTCATAATGGAATGAAAGAGAACATAAACAGAAATTATATAATACTGAAAACTAGAGACATTAACATTTTAAAAGACACAAACATTTTGGGCAGCACGGTGGCACAACTGGTAGAGCTGCTGCCTCTCAGCGAGAAGGTTGCCGGTTCAAATCCCGGTCCGGGGCCTTTCTGGGTGGAGTTTGCATGTTCTCCCCGTGCATGCGTGGGTTTCCTCCGGGTACTCCGGTTTCCTCCCACAGACCAAAAAACATGCTTGTTAGGCTGATTGGTGACTCTAAATTGACCCTAGGTGTGAGTGTGAGAGTGGATGGTTGTTTGGTGTGAGTGAGACAGGTCCCTCTTGTAAATGAGTCCCCGTGACTCAACGAGGCTAGCCTGTATAAATAAAGGTTGAATGAATGAATGAAAGTTGACTTGTCTTTTATGTTGTTGTACAGCACAACACCCACCATGACAGTAACAATTCACCATATTGAACTATTACTGTAGTAGAATATTTCGTCTATTTTCATTTTTGCATTTGGGCCAGGCGAGTGTTAAAAACAAAACAAAAAAACAACCGAGTCCCGAATGAATCCGGAAAACCGGCCGAAAAGTCCCGAAGTGTGGAGTGACTTTTGTCACGTCTCCACCCATTAGGCAGGGGTGAGTTTCCATGGAGGTTTATGAGAGTGGGAGTAAAACTGCATATTTCCTGGTGCATTTTTGTGTACAGCTGGACCAGTGCTCTGTTTTTATTTTTTCTTTATTTTATAGACCTTTTTAATAAGATATAACACCGCTGCGGACTGTTGCTGGCTGCTCTCCTCTCCTCTGCCCAGAGAGGAGCGAGCCGCGCGGCTTCTCCCGTCTTCTCCCTGGCTCCCCGTTCCGCTGGTCACCTTTTGAAGTTCCTTCTGCCGACTCAGGGCTCGGATCTGTTCCAGCCTTGTTGCGTGGAGCACGGGGAAGCACGGGAGAGCACGGGGAGCACGCGCGCTCAGAGCTCCGCTGCGCGGCTGCCTTTCTACTCCCGACCTGTCTGGTCACGGGGAGAGAATAAAAAGCTGATGCGGAAATTAATGAATTTGTCGCGATCAAGCGAATTAAACTAGTATGTCTACGGGGATGCTACTCAGAATATGACAGACATCAGTGAGCGACCGCTTCGCTTTTTTTTCCCTCTCTGCCTCATCCTCACCTAAAGCATATCGCGCTTCCAAAAATCTCCAAACGCACTGTACTGGCTGCTTGTCAACAGATGACTGTCCTCATCTAACGCGTCTGCAGTGGGAGGAGGAGCGTGTTGGTCCTCTTCCGGTGGTGGTGTTTGTTTATTTCCGGTCTCAGAAAAATGGCGGACGCAATACGAAGAATTGCCTTGTTGTACTTAATCTACAAAGCAGCAACACGCAGACGCCGTGCACAACGACGATTCTGGATTCACCCCACATTAGAGAGGCGTCATGAATTCGGTGAATTTCACCATCTGATCCAGGAGCTGCGCGCAGACGAGGAGCGCTTTCAGCGGTACTTCCGTGTCACCCGCGCCCAGTTTGACGACCTGCTGTAAGTTTCTCCTCCATGTTTACCTGTTTACATGTTGCGTGATCACATGGCAGAGTCTCTCCTGATTGGTCCTGATTGTTTGCTGCTGAGCAGCGAGCTGAAGCGAGCTGTGGAAGCACGGCATTCCGTGCTTCCACAGTCGCTGCTCGGATGCGACGCGGGAGTAGGAAACAGCTGCTGCTCACTTTCGCGCTGCTTGTATGCTGTAGATGCGCCGCGACACGACCCGCTGCTCCAAGATTGCGTCCCCATAGACTTCAATGTAAAGTGGCTGCTTCGGCTGCGCGAGATGCGTGCGGTGGGGATCCAGCATTAGAGCAGCGGTCATGGAAGTTGATGAAGGCTTATTAAAACTCCGCCTGTAACTCCAAGGCGGAATCTTTAGTGATGTGAATGCCCATATTTGGAGAGGGGCAGATCTTCCCGGAGCTTCTGCTAAAATCTGCTATAAATCATGAAATAACACATTTTGCATTATTTCTCTACAATATAAATAAACGCTCCTGTATTATTTTTAAATAAACTAATAAATATTAATGGCGATGCAATTTGAAAACATGGTGGGTCATGGACTTTAACCTTATGGTTTTTGAAATGTGCTTTACAAATAAAGTTGATTGATTGATTGATTGACGTGTGTGGGAACTACCGTATGTATTGTTACTTGTATTTTTTAGCTAGAGAATTGCTAATTTTACTTCTTAGCAGCCAGCTGGCATGTTGCTACTTTAAGCTTTTGTTTTGCTGTTTTTTTTCCTAGCTTTGTTAGTTTTAGCTTGTTTAATAGTGTTTTGTTACATTTAGCTTTCAGCTGCTTCCAACTTATTTTTACCTCTGCATTCATAATAAATTGTTTTATAAAATGTGTTTTCTTTGGTTTAAATAGTCGATCTGCAGGTTTTTATTTCCTCAAACATAAAAAAATAAATAAATTAACCCAATCTTTTTAAGTCGTGTGTTCCAGAGTTTGTCAGTAAAATCATCACTAAGCCATCAGTGATGCAGCTGTTGTTCGGCTGCTGACCGGAAAAGGCTGATTTTCAGCTCGACTGACTGTAACTAGTGACCGGCAGAACCGGAGCTGAGAAATCCAATTGTTTTTACGGGCAGTTAAATGCTTCAGTGACAGCTGCTGCACACAGACATGTTGTTAGTGTGTAAAAGTGTTTACCGCCGACCTTTTTGTTGCAGGAGGCAGACGTTTTACCGACCGTGAAACTGAAGCAGATAAAACCAGACAATCAGTCCTTTTAGCTTTCTGTCAGGCACCGTGTTGGACAACGGACACTTTATTTCCTGCTGTTGTAGCAGCACAAGGAAATTTCCTGGGACTAAAGTTGTAGCTGCTGCAGAGTTCAGCCATGATTTTAGTGAACTAATAAATATTAACTCAGCCCGTTATCAGCGCTGCACATGTTATGACTGAGATGTTAAATAAAGTTTAATCTCTTTAGTGTTTCTTTTGTTATCAGTTGGCCTCATCCAGGGCGACAGGAGAGCACAAGTCAACTGACACAGAACGTGTGCATCGCTCTTCGTGTGCATCGCTCTTCTGCTGCTGTTGAGACAAAAATAAAGCAGTTTGCAGAACAAACGGCTGTTTTATAGCTAGCTCAAAGTACTCCCATGCTTTAAAACCCTTTGATCTATGAACTAAATCCATTTGATTAATTTACATGGTTGACTATATAAAAAAAAAAAATTTAACATAGTGTTTGTCATTGAAAAACATAAAAACAAATACATGCATTTTTTTAAAAGCCAGCTTTCATGGGATGTGTGTGGGACAGTAAACAGGAATGAATTCATCTTGTTTGGATGCTCCACGTTCTCGTCTCGACTCGGGTCCCGTTTACACGACGCTGTTTTAAAGCAAAACCATAAAGTTTCTGCTGCGTTTCGTCTGCTGACGTACGCAACAACGGCAGTAGTTTTCTTTTGAAACGAAGCTTGCTCCACGTCTGAGGGGAGGGTTTTGGAAACGCACAGCATCAGTGTGAAGTCGTGTGTGTGCGCACTACGGCAAAGTTTTTCTTCGCAATTACATGAACAACAAGCAGGAGTTGGCGCTGCTCTGTAGGAGCGACCCTACATCCTCCTCCGTCCAAACGAACGTTCATGTTTTCACCGTTTTGGACGTAACTGTTTTCATTCTTGAGACTGAAGTGTCTGAATGTGCACCTCGTTCATAAAAATCACATTGCCATCCGGCAACATGGGCATGGGAACTTCATCAGATTAAACGAGCTCAGGATTATAGTGTAAACGTGTAACTTTCCCACAGTCCACCGTATTTTCCACCGTACACGTCGCACCGCCCTATAAGTCGCATCAGTCCAAATATGTCTATTAAAGTGGAAAAATCCACAAATAAGTCGCTTCGCCGTATAAGTCGCATCTATTATGCATCACTGCTGGCAACCCGGAAACGTGGGCCGGTGTGCCAAAAATCGATTGGCTGCCAAATTGCAGCCGTGGGAGCGCGCACGGGAGGACTTTAACAAGAATTTAACAAGATTAACACTTAAAAACAATTATTTGTTTGCTCAGAATTATAGTAAAGATGTGTCTCAGTTGAACTTTTGCTTAATAAATGCACATTGACGGTCGAATCAGATGCATTTCAAAAGCCGATTTGCGGCTGCGGGAACGCGCAAAGGGATGAGTCGCTGTGCATTTCTTCAAAATTGAACAAGATAAACACCTAAAAACAATTGTTTGTTTGCTCGACTTTATAGTAAAGGTGTGTCTCAGTCTAACTTTTACTTAATAAAAGGATGTTAACGGTCAAATCGGCTGCATTTCAAAAGTATATGCTGCCTCGGTGCTCCGGAAGCGTGCAGACAGGGAGGGAATTCAGGACGGAGGAACACTGTGCATTTCTTTGAAATTTAACAAGAAATCCGCCTAAAAACAATTGTTTACTCAACTTTATAGTAAAGGTGTGTCTCAGTTGAACTTTTACTTAATAAATGCACTTTAATGGTCAGATTAGCTGCATTTCACCGGTGCGGCACAGTGAACTGAAGCTGAATTGAAGTTTGCTCCAAGTGAGCTGGACGATGGTGGCAGGCTTTGGCAAGCCGATTGTGTCATTAATAGCCACTTTTACTATCCTGGTTAAAACCAGACCCTTGTCCTTCACTTTGCTTCGTTCTAGGGTCTGGACTTTCTTTATAGAGAACAGATTCTTGCTGGAGGCGTGGCCTCTGCTGAGGAACAAAACCATTGGATCTTAGAAACATTTTGAACAGGGAAAGCATTCTGCTCCCTCCCTCTCAGAGCCATATATGGCTGCTCCCCCGTGGTGTGGTGAACTTGACTTCAGCTCCGCCTGCTGCATTTTCTCTCGCTGCAGCTGCATATTCTGTGTTTATATGTTAATAAAACGTTCTAAAAAAAATAAAACCATAGAGCTCTGGTCCAGCACACCAGAAGACTAGAAAATCTGCAGGGACTCGGGCAGCAACGTAAAACCCGAGTTTAATTCTCTCGTGAGTGACAACCTGAGGCATTTCCTCATTCAAATCAGCGGAGGGAGAGGAGGGAGGAGGGAGCGATCACTTGACTTTTGGCAAAAAAAACAAAAGAAAACTCCAGATAAGGGATTAAGAAGGGGAAATTAATACATTTGTGTCACATATAAAACAGTCCTGGATCGCTTTGCATCACTTTGAATGAGAACATGCGAATGCTTGCTGGCTGCGCGCTGGGACAGGTGGGGGCATGGGTTAGGGGCCCAAAACTCTGCCCCTTCTGTTCTCTGATTGGTCCGATCAAAAATCTACCGGAGAAATCGTTGTCTATGGGAGAAGTCCCAGACCCAGCAGTGAAGGGAAATGAGAATTGAGCGGAGCTGCGTAGGAATGGCGAGGGCCAGGCTACACTTTTACCTATTGCATGATAAAGCAGCATGCTGTACTAGTGGAGTGCCATCTAGTGGCTGGAAATGGTAGTGTTCCGTTTTTTTTCAGTCAGAATGAATGAAAATGGTCATATCTCTGCCAAAAATTGGTTTATAAATATGGGGGGGAAAAATCCATAAATACTTCGGCCTATAAGTTGCAGGGCATGCAAAGTATGCAAAAAAATAGGACTTGTACGGCGAAAACTATGGTACTTCAGAAAAACACTAACATTGATGTTTCAGGCGTAAACCGGTCCTCAAAATGACGCCTCAGTTGTTTTATTGGTGTGGAGACTGGTGGGTAGATCATTCCCCACCAGACTGGTCAAGTTGTACCAAGAAGAACACGGTGGAGACCACTTCTCTTCGTCTTATTATTATTATTATTATTATTATTATTATTATTATTATTATTATTATTATTATTATTTATTTTTATTTATAATAATAATAATAATAATAATGAATTCAATTTATAACGCACTTTTCATTAATGAAAATCTCAAAGTGCTAGGATGGTCCAGCACAGCTTTTTGTTAAAGGCCATTTGGTATTTTAATGTTCTTGATGCTGAAATAAATTAGTTTAATGGCTGGTAATGTGATCAAATACACAAACACAAGTCATCTCTATTGTAGTATTTTAATATTTCAACATTTGTTTTTATTAATGTTTGTTCTGTTTTTAAAGGCTGTAATGGATTGGAAGTTATTTTTAAACAGTTTTTTTGATGTTTTTAATGAGTTTAAACTTAAATTATTGTTTATTTGTCCTTAAGGAGTGCTTTCTGATAGACTTTTTAAAGCTTGCTTCACTCTTTTTCTAATTAGCGTTTATTTTTTATTTATTTTTGTCTCCATTCTTCCCCTCTCGCTCCTCACAGATCTGATGCTCGCTTGCAGCCGCCGCCGCCATCATGTTCTCCAAGAAGAAGAAAACTCGAATCCAGATCTCGGATCCGTCAAATTTTGAACACCGCGTTCACACGGACTTTGACGCCCAGGAGCAGAAGTTCGTCGGGTTGCCGCGACAATGGCAGTCGCTCATCGAAGACACGGCCAAAAGGCCCAAACCTTTCATCGACGCCACCGTCATCACGACTGTAGAGCCGAGAAAGGTGGGCGGAGCTAAATCCAAACGGCACTCTTAATAGTTGGCACTCGTGGTGACACACGTGCTTTGTTCTTCAGTGATTTAATCTGACAAATTATAACCTGACATTGTGACTAAGGTTCAATGAACGTTTTCTTTTACTCATGTCTCCAGACGATCGTGCGCGGCAGCAAGCTGGGAGCAGACAGCTCTTTAACATGGCTGCTGGATGAGTTTGACACCATGTCTGTGACCCGGTCCAACTCCCTGCGACGAGGCAGCCCGCTTCAGACCCGCAGGGACTCGAGTTCTTCATGCGGAGACGGGCAGGAGAACGGGGATCCTCACCACAGACACCCCTCGCACCCGGACAGGTCAGAATCAGCCGCAGCTTCGGCTGTTTTATCAGAGGCGCCGTTTGTTCTGATGCATCGATCTGACCCACAGGGACCGACCCAGGCAGGGTCACCCTCCTGTAGCTGAGCCCCGCCACGGTCAGCGGTCCGCCCGTCCTCCTCAGAGAGACGAGGAAATCCAGGGTCGGCCCCACCAGCAGCCTCGGGGGCAGGAGCCCAGCAAGGCCCAACGAGAGAGGACCGGGCCAGGCCATCCTCCTCCTCCCCCTCACAGAGACCGGGATCATCGAGACCGGGACCAGGTAGAGAACAGATCAGCCGGAGCGTTGCTTTTCATGTTGGTCCTCACACCCCTCTCGTTTCATTTAACAAACGTTTCTGCGACTTTAAAACGTCGAACCGTCTAATTCAGCGATAACAGTTTTCCTGTTTTAAGTTTTTAAAAACATTCTGAAAATATAATTTCATCTGTTTACTTTGTGATGTTTTTAGCTGTTCTTTTATCAAAACGTTCGGCTGCTATGACTTTTAGTTTTGGTAACTTTTTAAACTTTTATAAATACTTTTTATTCTGCAGGGAAATGTGTTGAGATATTTTCCTTAATAATCGTTTTTATAATCTGCTTCTACAAACTGGCTCTATTTTTGTCTTCAGACGCTCCTGTTAGCTTTCAGCCACAGTTCTGCTATCTTTAGTTTCTAACAGCCTTTTCCTACCAGAGGACCAGACTTAGCTTTTTTGGATTTTTCTACCTGGATTATTGAGCATGCATCAGGGTTTTCCTACCTTAGTTTTTAACCAGCCTTTAGGTATTTTTAGCCATTTGTTTCACTTTTAGTTAACTAGATTTAGCAACTTTTAACTGTTTGGTATTTATCTTTTAGCTAGCTTTTGTTTTTTTAGCTTTAAGCTAGACTTTTACCATACCATACCATACCATTTTATTTATAAAGCACTTTAAACAGGAACAAGTCCACACCAAAGTGCTGGACAAACAAACACGCAACAGGCAACACAGACAATGAAGTACAACACGAAAAACATAAAAACATTGCAGATCATAAATCAAACGATCCAATACAAATCAGCTGGCATTGAAAGCAATGGAGTAGTAGTGAGTTTTTAACCGGGATTTGAAAACCGAGAGGGAGGGGGCCTGTTTGATGAGCAGCGGTAACTCGTTCCAGAGTCTTGGGCCTGCTACAGAGAACGCCCTGTCACCCCTGCGCTTAAGGCGAGTTTCTGGAACTATTAAGAGTACCTGATCCTCTGACCTCAAAGCACGTGGAGGGACATATGGGTGTATCAGATCCGAGAGATAGGCGGGGGCGAGACTGTTCAGCGATTTGTAGACATACATGAGAATTTTGAATTGGATTCGAAGATGAACCGGTAGCCAGTGAAGGGAGGCCAAGACTGGTGTAATGTGCTCTCTTTTGCGTGTGCTGGTTAAAAATCGGGCAGCTGCGTTCTGAACCAGTTGTAATCGTGCAATGGTGGCTTGACTGACGCCAAACAGAAGTGAATTGCAGTAATCAAGCCTAGATGTAATGAATGCGTGAATCACTGTCTCCAGGTGTTTTTGGATAATATGGGCTTCAGCTTAGACAGACGCCTCAGCTGGAAAAAACAGGATTTGACGATCATGTTTACATGACTGTTGAGTTTCATGGAAGGATCCATTATCACTCCCAGATTTTTGACTTTTTGTTTTTCGGACAGGGGTAGAGCAGACAGGTCAATGCAGTGGTTTGAGGTTGTGTCATTGGGAAGGAACAATATGGCTTCAGACTTCTTATCATTGAAGCTTAAGAAATTTAAAGCCATCCAGTCCCTGATGTCAGCCAGGCAGTCGAGCAGAGGTTGAATAGAGCCTGTACCATTTTGTCTTAGGGGGAAGTAGACTTTTAATAATAATAATAATAATAATAATAATAATAATAATAATGAATTCAATTTATACCGCACTTTTCATTAATAAAAATCTCAAAGTGCTTTTAGCTCTTTTAGCTTCTATTCTGCTACTTTTGTACTTCTTTTTGTACGTTACAGGTAGTCCCCGACTTACGAGCGCTCTTACTAGGGCTGAACGATTTTGGAAAATAATCTAATTGCGATTATTTTTCTATAAATTGCGATTGCGATTTAAAATGCGATTATTTTTACTGGTTCTGTATTAATTCATATCACTAACGACACAACTGTTTTTTTTAAATCAGATAATTAATGCACTTTTTCACGCAGAACGTTAGCTTGCTGAGCTAGCTGCTAACCGGGCACCGTCAAAACAGACCCGGCGGTCACATGACCAGCTCGCGCTCAGTCTCGGTGTCTCAGCGTCTAAGCTCAGATACACGTTTAAATGAGCTAACTTACCTGAATTTATAACTTTTATGACTTCTGTCGAGCCTGAAGCAACAATGTTGGAGCACAGTCTCCTCCTCCGCCCTGCTCTGTTTTGCTCGCTCAGCTGAGCTCCTGCTGCTCGGCGCGGCCACTACTAAGTCACGTGACCAGCTCGCGGTCTCGGTGTTTCAGCCTCTAAGCTCAGATTCACGTTTACACAAGCTAACTTACCTGAATTTATAACTTTTATGACTTCTGTCGAGCCTGAAGCAACAGTGTTGGAGCGCAGTCTCCTCCTTGCTCCATTCAGAGCTGCGCGCGGCCAGAGCGGTTCACTACCAAGTCACGTGACCAGTCAAATCGCAGCCCGTGCGATTAGAGAATCGCGTTTTAACATATCGCGAGATAATCACAAATGCGATTAATCGTTCACCCCTAGCTCTTACTTACGAGGTTCCGGACTTACGAATATGCATCTCATAAAAAATAAAAAATAAAAATATATATTTTTTATAAATGAATACATGTACAGTACTGTACAGTCACCAAGCACTTAGCCTATCCTAACAGTTTTTAAAGATGAAGGAGTGAGTGGAATTGTCTCCCTCCTCCCTGCAGGCTCCATTCCCATAAAGGGAGCTAGCTCCCTTTATGGGAAAGGGAGACAATTCAACTCAATCCTTCATCTTTAAAAACTGTGTTAGAATAGGCTAAGTGCTTGGTACTGTACATGTATTCATTTCTAAAAAAATATATATATATTTTTTGGTGATCCTACTTACTAATTTTTGACATACGAGCGGCTTGTAGGTACGGAACTCGCTCGTAAGTCGGGGACTACCTGTATAGCTTTATTTTTACAACTTTTATCTAACTGTTAGCCTTTAGCTTGACTTTTGCTATTATTAGCTTTTAGCTATCTTTGTGATTTTTTTTTTTTTAGCTAGCCTTTTAATACTTATAATTTCTGTTCTACAAACTGCATTCCAAAAAAGTTGGGACACTAAACAAATTGAGAATAAAAACTGAATTCAATGATGTGGAGGTGCCAACATCTAATATTTTATTCAGAACAGAACACAAATCACAGATCAAAAGTTTAAACTGAGAGAATGTATCATTTTAAGGGAAAAATATGTTGTTTCAAAATTTCATGGCGTCAACAAATCCCAAAAAAGTTGGGACAAGTCCATTTTTACCACTGTGTGGCATCCCCCCTTCTTACAACACTCAACAGACGTCTGGGGACAGAGGAGACCAGTTTCTCAAGTTTAGAAATAGGAATGCTCTCCCATTCATGTCTAATACAGGCCTCTAACTGTTCAATCATCTTGGGCCTTCTTTGTTGCACCTTCCTCTTTATGATGCACCAAATGTTCTCTATAGGTGAAAGATCTGGACTGCAGGCTGGACATTTCAGTACCGGATCCTTCTCCTACGTAGCCATGATGTTGTGATTGCTGCAGAATGTGGTCTGGCATTATCTTGTTGAAAAATGCAGGGTCTTCCCTGAAAGAGATGACGTCTAGATGGAGCATATGTTGTTCTAGAACCTGAACATAGTTCTCTGCATTAATGGTGTCTTTCCAGACATGCAAGTAAGGCTGGGCCATATCATATCGTTCATGATAATGAACGTAAGAAAAGCTTGCCCGGGCAAAAAATTAATATCATGATATGCTAATTTCATGACGTAATACGTCAGGGCGCCCCGCCCCCTTAACAACCGAGCGCGTCGAACGACCAAAACGAACTGTGCACCGCCCCTCCACCTGTCTGTACTGGTGGAACGCTAATTAGTTATGCGCAATGCTAGCTAGCTAAAATGCTAAAAACAATACAAACAACGCACGTCTCAGCTTCTCTCCATCCAGCTCTAAACTGCAGGTACAGGGTCAACTGTCTCCCCCACCCCGCTCTGAGCTGCGTGTGCGGGCTGCGTCTCCCCCGCTCTTAATTGTCGGTACAAACACACGCATAAATAAAATATTGACGTTTTCCATCTCCACATCATTGCTTTCAGTTTTTATTCACAATTTGTTTAGTGTCCCAACTTTTTTGGAATCCGGTTTGTACTTTTATCTACTTTTGCTATGTAGGTCTTGGCTAGCTTTTTGTACTTTTAGCTATCTTTTGGCTGTTTTCAGCTAAACTGTTAATGCTTTCAGTTGGTATTTTTCTACTTTTGACTTAGCTAGACTTTTGCTACTATTAGCTTTTCAGCTTGGATTTTGCTAGGTTTAGCATTTAGCTAGTGTTACTTTTTCCTAGTGTTTTGCCAGTTGTATCATTTAGCTCTTTTTAGCTTGAAATCAATTTGAGTTTTAAAGTTTTTCAGCTCTCAGCGTTCACAGTGTTTCATTAGGCCCGAAGCAGCGAAGCGCTGCAAGGACCTATTGTAATTGTAGTGTTTATTATTATTATTTTTATTTTTTTTATTTTTCTTCCCCCCAAAGAAGTGGCGTTTTGGAGGCTTTATCATATACGAAAACTCACCAAATTTGGCGGACTCGTCAGGACTGGTGAAAAATTACGTATTTTGGGGGCGTGGCAAAAATCGCCACAGAAACGGCTCAAGAGCGCCCCCTAGAAATTTTCAAAATACCCTCCGCATTGACCTTAGTTTGACGTAGAATCATGAAATTTGGTACACTTGTCCAACTCACCAAGATGCACAGAAAACCCTCTTGCACCAACGCTGTACGATAAATGGTAAGGCGGCCATTTTGGAACGATGACCAAATTTTCACCCCTTTTTGGCCGTTTACAGCCTCCGCATTTGAACGAACTCCTCCTATGAATTTCGCTCGATTTGGTTCAAACTTGGCCAGTTTCTTCATAAGGCACGGGGGAACAAACGATATCAAAATTGTGCG
>JBBPBX010089939.1:0-14208 GCA_038048925.1 Garcialebias charrua
GTGAAGTTACAACACAACACAACACTTCCTCTGTGTGGCAACCCCCTCCTGGAGGAGCTGGGCTACTGAAAACCTGTGTCTTCACACATCCTGCTCTCAGTGTGATCAAACCGACATCAGATCATCTGCTGGGCGGCTGTTTGTTCAGCTGGTTCTGATGTTTGGATCAAGACTCAGGAGGAGATTAGAAAGAGCTGACACATGCTAATTACCAGTATAACTAAGCTTAGAGCAGGGGTGCCCACACTTTTTAAGCCTGTGAGCCACTTTTAAAATGACCAAGTCAAAGTTATCTACTATAAGGTCCCATTTACAGTACATGAGATCAACCTCTGTAAACATCAGTGTTTTTTTCCAATGTTTATTGGTGATAATAAACAACAACAAAAAAGTGGGTTTACAAGAAAAATACTGTAGTTGCCATGTCAGTCAGTCAGGTTGCCAGATAGGAAATGATGAACTATAGTACTGTGGCTTTAAAATAATAATAATAATAATAATGTCACATTTGTCATCTGTGTATGTTTCCATACAAGACGAAATTAGTCTCTGCATTTAACGAGGCTAGCCTGTATAAATAAAGGTTGAATGAATGAATGAATTTAACCCAACCACCACCAGGTGGGGCAGTGGGCAGCTATTGAAAGTGCCCGGGGGGCAATTGGGGATGAGGTGTGCCGCCCATAGACACCACAAGGTATGCCGTGACCGGGGTTCGAACCTGGGTCCTTCGGGTCCCAAGTCAGTTTCCCTGCCTCTTGATAGTATTTTGACCTAAACTGTCATATGTGCTAAGTAAATACATTCTAAGATGAGGTGTTGTGTTTGTTGAACATGTGCACAGAAAAGGAAGTGATAAATCAAGACATTTTAAGTTTATCTGGCAACCCTGAGCTGCATTCATCACGCATGCAGTGTCTGCATGATCACAGTTAGTCCAAACTGGTGAATACACTGTCTCTTTGGGCCCTGGAGTTTATCAGTTTTGCTCCTACATGCTGAAAAAGGGCACAAAAACACTGCTCTCTACCGTTTATTATATCTGTTGTTAATGCAGGAAAAACTCCTGACTGCAGCCACCTGTAGTGCACATGTGAGACTTCACACATGGAGAATTTCACGGGGTGGGGGGAGGGGGTAAATATGGATAAATATGAATATTTTCCCCGGAAATCTCCACTCTGAGACCTGGTTTGACAGAGTGAGGGCTGTGAGTAGCTGTATGTCAGTCACGTAAAAAGTTTCATAGTGGGGATGGATGATAAGCTGATATCAATTTTTTTTAATGCCATATGATACCCATAATGTCTTTGCGATCGACTGGTAGATTGCGGTCGATGTATTGGGCACCCCTGCTGTAGACAATGCTGAAAACAGTCCCAAGTTGCTGTGTTCATTTGTCCTCATCTGCTCACACAGACTCATGTTCGTGCTGCTGTTGTTTGGCACAATGTTTTGAACTATTAGTGCTTAGTATATTATTAGTTTAGTCTTATTCTTAGTTTAGCATATTTTTTTGGTCATGTCTTACTGTTTTTCTTTACATTTTGTATTTTTGTTGGATATAACTGGGACCCTATGTACATTCTTTTGTTCCACCTCATGTACCACATGTGATGTGAATGACAATAAAAAACCTTGAATCCTTGAATCCTGAAGGTCTAAAAACTAAACTATTTAATATATGTAAATATTTTATTTTTTAGACATTTATTTTGTACAGTTACAACTGTTTTTAATAAATGTGCCTGTGTGACAACTGGGGGCAAAGCTTTGACTCAGTAATATATTTTGTTATTACTTGATGGAAAGAAAAAAATATTGAGATATATATCCATCCATCCATCCATCCATTTTCGTCCGCTTATCCGGGGTCGGGTCGCGGGGGTAGCAGCCTAAGTAGGGAGGCCCAGACTTCCCTCTCCCCAGCCACATGGAGCAGCTCCTCTGGGGGAATCCCAAGGCGTTCCCAGGCCAGCCGAGAAACATAGTCCCTCCAGCGTGTCCTGGGTCTTCCTCTGGGTCTCCTCCCGGTGGGACATGCCCGGAACACCTCACCAGGGAGGCGTCCAGGAGGCATCCTAACCAGATGCCCGAGCCACCTCAACTGGCTCCTCTCGATGTGGAGAAGCAGCGGCTCTACTCCGAGTCCCTCCCGGATGACTGAGCTTCTCACCCTATCTCTAAGGGAGAGTCCAGACACCCTGCGGAGAAAACTCATTTCAGCCGCTTGTATCCGAGATCTCGTTCTTTCGGTCACAACCCAAAGCTCATGACCATAGATGAGGGTGGGAACGTAGATCGATCGGTAAATTGAGAGCTTTGCCTTTTGACTCAGCTCTCTCTTCACCACAACAGACCGGTACAGAGCCCGCTTCACTGCGGATGCTGCACCTATCCACCTATCAATCTCATGCTCCAGTTTTCCCTCATTCGTGAACTCGAGACTCCTTTATTCTGCTTGGAGACTTAAATACCCACACAGGTAATGACAGTGTGACTTGGAGGGGCGTGATTGGGAGGAATGGCCACTCTGATCGGAACCTGGGTGGTGTTCAGTTGTTGGACTTCTGTGCTAGTCATAGTTTGTCCATCTCAAACATCATGTTCAAACACAAGGGTGTCCATAAGTGCACTTGGCACCAGGACACCCTAGGTCATAGATCAATGATTGACCTCATAGTCATGTAATCTGATTTGCGGCCATTTGTTTTGGACACTTGGGTGAAGAGAGGAGCTGAGCTGTCAACAGATAACCACCTGGTAGTGTGTTGGATCAGATGAAGGGAGAAGATGCTGGACAGACCTTGTAGACCCAAACATGTAGTGAGGGTTTGTTGGGAACACATGGCAGAAGAACCTGTCAGAGAGATCTTCAACTCACACCTCTGAGAGAGCTTTAACCACATCCCAGCTGAGGTGGGGGACATTGAGTCCGAGTGGGCCATGTTATATGCCTCGCTTTTTGAGGTAGCTGTGGCTGCAAGGTTGTCAGTGCTTCTCGCGGTGGCCATCAACATACTTGGTGGTAGACATCCCAAGTCAGGGAGGCGGTCAAGCTGAAGAAGGAGTTCTATCGGGCCATGTTGGTCAGTGGAACTCCAGAGGCATCTGATGAGTGCTATAGGGCCAAGCGGTCCACAGTCTTGGCTGTTGCTGAAGCAATAGTTTAGATGTGGGAGGAGTTGGTTGAGGCCACGGATAGAGACTCTCGTCAGCTTTGAAGAGATTATGGCAAATCATCAGGTGGCTGAGGAGGTGAAAGCAGCACTTTACTAACACTGTGTTCAGTGAAGGTGGGGTGCTGTTGACCTCAACCAGTGATGTTGTTGGGAGGTAGAAAAAATACTTCACAGAACTTCTCAATTACACCAGTACATCTTCCATGGAGGAAGCTGAGTCTGGGGACTTTGGGGTTAATACATCCATAACCGTGGCTGATGTCACCAAGGTTGTTAAAAAGCTACAGGGCGGCTGGACTCCAGGAGTGGATGTGATTCACCCTGATTTCCTTAATGCTCTGGATGTTGTGGGGCTGTCTTGGTTGACATGCCTTTCTAACGTCACATGGACATTGGGTGCAGTGCCACTGGATTGGCAAATTGGGGTGGTGGTTCCCCTTTTCAAAAAGTGGGGACCGGAGGGTGTGCTCCAATTATATGGGCATCACTCTCCTTAACCTCCCTGGTAAGGGCTATTCATGGGTAGTGGAGAAGCGAGTGTGATTGTAGGTCAAACCTCAGATCCAGGAGGAACAATGTGGATTCTGTCTTGGCCATGGAACACTGGATCATCTCTTTTCCCTCACTAGGATCCTTGAAGGGTTATTGGAGTTTGCCCATCCAATCTACATATGTTAGACTTGGAGAAGGCATTTGACCGTGTGCCTCGGGGTACACTGTGGGGTGTGCTCCTTGAGTATAGGATTGGGGACTCGTGCTATGGTCTGTTTGGTCCCTATACAAGCGATGCAAGAGCTTTGTTCCCATTGCCGGTAGTAAGTTGGACCCCTTCAGGGTCGGAGTTGGATTCCACCAGGCCTGCCCATTGTCACCGGTTCTTTTCATAACTTTTATGGACAGAATTTATTGGTGCAGCCAGTGGGTGGAGGGTTTCTGGGTCGGTGGCCTCAGGATTCCATCTCTGCTCTTTGCAGATGATGTGGTCCTGTTGGCGTCATCATGCCATGATCTTCAGCTCTCACTGGAGCGGTTTGCAGCAGAGTGTGAAGTTGCTGGGATGAGAATCAGCACCTCCAAATCTGAGGCCATGGTCCTCAACCGGAATAGGATGGATTGCTCTCGTCAGGTCAAGGGTGAGGTTCTGCCTCAAGTGGAGGAGTTCAAGTATCTCGGGGTTTTGTTCTCGAGTGAGGAAAGAGTGGAATGTGAGATTGACAGATGGATTGGTGCAACGTCTACAGTATTGCGGTCTGTTGTGGTAAAGAGAAAGCTGAGCTGTAAGGCAAAGCTCTCTGTTTACCGATTGGTCTACGTTCCTACCCTCACCTATGGTCATAAACTCTGGGTAGTGACTGAAAGATTGAAATCACAGATACAGGCAGTTGAAATGAGTTTCCTCCGCAGGGTAGCTGGACTCTCCCCTTAGAAACAATGTGAGAAGTTCAGTTATCTGTGAGAGACTCAGAGTAGAACCACTACTCCACATTGAGAGGAGCCAGTTGAGGTGGTATGGGCACCTGGTAAAGATGCTCCCTATGCACCTCACTAGGGAAGTGCTACAGGCATGTCTGACTGGGAGGAGGCCCCAGGGAACACCCAGGACATGCTGGAGAGACTATGCCTCTCAGTTGGCCTGGGAACGTCTTAGGGTCCCCCCAGATGGAAGAGGTAGCTGTGGAAAAAGAAGTCTGGACCTCCCTGCTCAAGCTGATGTCCCCGTGACCTGACTTCGGGAAAAAGTGGAAGATAATGGATAGATGGATGGATACTTTTGGCCCATGTCGCCCACCCCTACCAATCAAACTAATGCATGTTTTGGTCTGTGGGAAGAAACCAGAGTACCCAGAGAAAACCCACGCAGCACAGAGAGAACATGCAGACTCCACCCAGAAAGGCTGGGCTTTGAACCAGTGACCTGCTCATTGAGAGGCAGCAGCTCTACCAACTGAGCCATGGTGCTGTCCACAATGATAATCCACTGTAGTTCATTAGCCGTTTTGTTTGTGTGTTTTACATTTATAAATCTTTAAATTTCAGTTTGTCTCATGTGCAGTGAAACACTGTACTGTAATTCTAGTAGAAAACCTTCAATAACCATATTATTCCTAGACATTTCTGTACTGATTTATGTGCATTAAACCTCCTGTTGATATTCAGTTCATCAAAAAGATGTAGAAATTATTATTTTTTTAATGGACAGCATTTTACATTTGTCATGATCCTTGATTTGAAACAATAACACAGAACTAAGAGGGTGTATATAAATACTTTATATAAACTCTAAGACAAATCATGCTGTTTGAAAGAAAACAAAAATATGATTTAAAATTGATAGATTATTGCATGAAATTAAAAATAATATGTAGGGTTTCAAAAACAAAGTATTGTGATCAGATAATTGAATATGATTTTTTTTCACACAATTTTCCTAACAGTTTTAAAAATTTACTCTGTCAGTTTTGGGTTAAAAACATGCTTGTGGAGTTAGAGTTATATACTGTATTAGTTAGCTTCTGTCAATTTATTAAATTAGATTTTTCTTCCACATGGGTTCATCTTCCTTGTTTTATTTATTTATTGTGAAAATAATAATTTTCTAGAAGTCTCCTGTTTGATTTGGATTATGAAAAACTTGAAAGGCAAGAAATGTGTAAATCTACCTTTGTACTTCAAAAGTGAAGTTTTGAAGAAAATAGAGGAAAAAGAAAAAAAACACAAACAGCAGGAATGGGGACTGGCACACACTTGAGTTAATATGAATTCTGTATAAAAATAGTTGCTTTCAAAGTTACTTACGTGCGTCGAAAAGCAGTTCTTATATCCATACCTCCAGGAGCATGGGCCTCTGAAAGGCAGAAAGCCACAGAAATCACCTCTGACTCTGACCATCATTACGTGCAGCAACTGTGGGAGGCTTGAACAACTCACCATGAACAGTCAAGTCAAAGTTGCAGCTGTCAAACTTGTTCTTGGATGAAACCTCACATCTGTACGCTCCTGCAAAGTTTGGCTTGGCGGCGATGATGTGCATCTCAAATGTGTACACCTGAAACCAACAGAAATTATGTTTTATGTTTGCATTTATCTTAAAGTGAGCCAGTGAACCAAAGGACACTGCTACCATTGCTGTGTTATGCCAAAAATTGATTGGCGCACACTCACTGTTTCAGTTCTGCAAAACATACGGTACTTAAAAACGATTATTTGTTTGCTAGAGATTGTAGCAAAGGTGTGTCTCCCTTTACTTTTTCCTCAGTAAATGCACTTTAATGGTCAAAAAAGCTTCATTTCGCCTGCCTGCCAAAAATTGATTATGTCTTGTAATTTAACAAGCAGTCGGAATGAAGCTTTTCTGGACTAATAAAGTGAATTCCATCCATCCATCCATCCATCCATTTTCGTCCGCTTATCCGGGGTCGGGTCGCGGGGGTAGCAGCCTAAGTAGGGAGGCCCAGACTTCCCTTTCCCCAGCCACTTGGAGCAGCTCCTCTGGGGGAATCCCAAGGCGTTCCCAGGCCAGCCGAGAGACATAGTCCCTCCAGCGTGTCCTGTAAAGTGAATAAAGTGAATTAATTAAGGTAAAAGTAAAGGAAGACACACCTTTGCTACAATCTCTAGCAAAAAATAATTGTTTTAGGTGATAATCTTGTTACATTTTGAAGAACTGAAACAGCTCCCGCAGCGCCAATCAATTTTTGGCACAACACCGGCCGCAGCTCTTGCCCACGTGTCAATTGATCCAGTACGTGTGTCGGCAACTGACCAATTGGCAACCTCAATTTATCCTGGAGGTAAACACCCCTTACCTGCAGATATGAAGGGTCAGGATGATTTTGTTAAAACATCAGAAAAAAATGTTTAAAGGTGTCATTGGGGAAAAATGTATACAGACACGTGTTGCCCTGATCTTTCAGAGTGGAATCCATCCATCCATCCATCCATCCATCCATCCATCCATTTTCCTCTTGTTCTGAACTCAGGTCTCGGGGCAGCATCTTGAGAAGGGAGGTCCTGACATCTCTTTCCACAGCCTCTTCCAGCTCTTCTGGGAGGACTCCAAGATGTTTCCAGACCAACTGAGAGACGTCTCTCCAGTGTGTCCTGGATATTCCCAGGGGTCTCCTCCCAGTTGGACATGCTCAAAGCACTTCCCTAGGGAGGCACCCAGGGTCTATCCTTATCTGATGAACCACCTCAATGGGCTCCTCTCGATGTGGAGGAGCAGCGGTTCTACTCCGAGTCTCTCCTGATATTTGAACTTTTCACCCTAACTCAAAGGGGAGAGTCCAGCTACCCTGCAGAGGAAACTCATTTCAATAGCCTGTATCCGCATTCTCATTATTTCGGTCACTACCCAGTAGCATAAAATTTATTCATTTTCAAAAACTAAACGGAGTACAATGTAAAAAGCCTGCGGCCAACCCATGAGCATCTGATTACACAGTTTTAAACAGGATGTACCACATGTTCATCTACATGAAGGTAACTGCAAGATACCCTCCATTTTATGTCACAAGTACATTGCATGGTTAATGGTTAAATTAAATTATCCTGATGCATGCTCAATAAACCAGGTAGAAAAATCTAAAATAGTTCAATCTGGTCCTCTGGCCATTCAAAAAACAAAACAAAACAAAAACGGTCTGAGGACTGAAGAAGTCTTTCAGACGAAAGACAAAATGTTTCTGCAATTTTTTTTGTTTGTTTCATTTTTTGAATGTCCAGAGGACCAGACTTAACTTTTTTAAGGTTAAATTAAAGGTTAATGCTTAAAGCTAGTTGTGCTTTGTTTTGTGTGTTTTATGTGTAGGTACAGCATATGTTGTAACTTCTGGTTGCACAAGTTTAGTCTTTGTTAAAACTAAACTGATTTTGTACAAAGTGTTTAATAGGTTGTGTCATGTAAAGTTTACACTAACAAAGTCCATGTTCAAAGTTTACATTCTTACATACTGAATTTCACTGTGAGTTCTTGCCCTGTGTTGCTTTGCAGCATCAAAACATCCACTGCCAGAACTATTTTATGTTATTAGTAGCTTAGAATTATTTTTCTGCCCGTCTTCTTTGCCTTAATGTTGGTTGATAAAGCAGAAATGCATCACTAAATGTCTCAGGTAATGGTGTGAGCTTCACTACCTCCACAATTACAGCCATGTTGTTAGTTTGTTTGTCTGAGGTTAGTTCACCCTGGGTTGCATTTCCTCGTGGGCGAGGGGAGCTTACTGTTCACATAAAATATTTGCAAATGTTCTTATAGAAACAATACCTGAAATGTTGTCCCTCCACGTGCTTTGAGGTCAGAGGATCAGGTACTCTTAATAGTTCCAGAAACTCGCCTTAAGCGCAGGGGTGACAGGGCGTTCTCTGTAGCAGGCCCAAGACTCTGGAACGAGTTACCGCTGCTCATCAAACAGGCCCCCTCCCTCTCGTTTTCAAATCCCGGTTAAAAACTCACTACTACTCCATCGCTTTCAATGCCAGCTGATTTGTATTGGATCGTTTGATTTATGATCTGCAATGTTTTTATGTTTTTCGTGTTGTACTTCATTGTCTGTGTTGCCTGTTGCGTGTTTGTTTGTCCAGCACTTTGGTGTGGACTTGTTCCTGTTTAAAGTGCTTTATAAATAAAATTGTATGGTATGGTATGGTATGGTATAATGTGTTAATGCTATGTGTTTGACTCTTGACCCTAGAACTGGGAAGCTTTACAGTAGACATAGCCCACTACTGGAGTTTTAATTAGTGTTATGACCCGTAAAGTCCAAAACATACAAAGTGGACACTAGACAAAGAAAATAATTAAAACAAAGTTTATTGAACTAAAAATAAAGCACTCCAGGCGGGCAAGGTCCTCTCAGGCTTCTCCCACCAGGACTGTAGCGTCCTCGTCTGGCTCAGTATCCAAAGAAAAAACGAAATAATAAAAAGTTCAAAGAAATGGTGGACTGGTGAGTCTGGCCAAAAAGAATAAAACGCCACCCAGGTAAACCCAACCCTGTACATGGCCGTCGTGTCTCCTCAGGTGACGATCTACCTTACAAAAGTCCCTCTATACAAACAAAAGGCAAAAATTGGACTACCAGCACTCACGTAGTCAACAGTACAAATGAAAGAAAAAGGAAAAAGGTAACAGTCCCTCACTGTTAACCCCAGATGTCCCCCTCCTGGACAACTGCACAGACACAGCCCTCAGTGTCTCCAAAATTTAACTCAACAGACCTCAGTAGCATAGGCCCACACCTCTAAGTATATGCCAAAGTTTCAACCAGCACTCAAGGCGTTTCAACCTACACATAACTGTAAAATACAGTCACTTTAGGAGCTCAAACAGCTCAACTACTACTACCCAGGAGCAAACTCACAAACAAATGGAGAGGGTGGAGCTCTCCCTAATGTTTGTACACCAAATAGCACCACGGCTGTCACTCAACACTCAGTTTTACCTTAGAGTGTATCTTCAGCATGTTTCATACGAACCTTAGCTGTCATCTGGCGTCTTTCCACACCAGCTTCTACTTGATTAACAAACCCTGTTGTATCAAGCCTCCACACAAACACACTCTGAGTTAAATCAGAGTCCTCACCTCTTAGCTTGACTAGAGGTCACATGAGCCCCTAACAGAGCTCCAACACAAAACTCCACATGGGAGCTCAACACACGAGGTCACATGAGCCCCTAACAGAGCTCCAACACAAAACTCCACATGGGAGCTCAACACACGGTGGTCAAGGTGGGTGAAGAACACTCCTGAACACATACACATATAGCTCTTCAGCTGTCTTAATCAAAACTTGATTTGTCTTCAAAAGGATCACAAATTGCTCCAACAAGCCCCTGATTGCGTCCACCAACCTCAGCTGGCAATCTCAAACCTCTACACTTGCTTCCATAAGTCTCCACTTGTTCCTAGCAAGCCTCCACCCTGTGTAGGTCTCAGCCCAGAGTATTTAAAAGGCAGAGAATTAACAGGTGTTCCAGCAAAGCCAATCAAGCCTGATTAGGCTGAGTAAAAAAAGTGCTGTACAGTAGTAGGTTGCTGCTGTTTGTTTAGCAGACTGCAGCCAACCCAAACAAAATACTGATGTTTTTAAAACTGTCTTACCTCCAGGGTACATATCAATTAGATATTTTAAACTACTAATAAACAAGATGGATTAGAACCAGAATCAGAAGATCTTTATTGACATTGCACCGGGGTACAACAGGAACATGTACGCACAGTCATCCGAAAGAAGGACTAAGTGTACGAAGCTGCAGCTGATTATCAGCGCGGCCATTTTATTCCTTATCAGAATAATAATCTTAGATATGAAAAGGGGAGAAGAACCATGAGGGTAGATAGTGATATTACAAAAAAGATCTTTCACATCTTGTCTATTAGGACACAATTTGAGACATCAAAAAACTCTACCAGCAAGCACAGTTAAAACAGATTACATAAGCATTTGAGGTTGAGGTGGTTGAGATTAGTCCATGAGCCTTTTCAGATCAGCCACAGTTTCTGATGATGTTGTTCAACCAGAAGTTCTGATAAGTTTTCACAGAAAGTTCTCCGGGGGTGGACGATAGATGCAGTTGTTGTCCTCGGTTCCTCATGACCCAGGAGAAATTTGATAGTCAGCCAATTTCCAAGGCTGTTGGGGAGTCAGATTCATATAAGCTTGATTGTTGATTTTCTTCAGGCAGACAGTTTTCTTTTTCCTGCAGCCTTGAGTGTCCAAATCCAAAATGGTTTAATTGTGGGAATCCGTTCCACTGATCCATGCTATGAATCCTCCTCCAGATTGAACCCCCACGCTGACGAGTCCCAGAAGCCGCAGGTGGCCTGCGATTCTCAGAAATCACCTCCACCTTACGGTTAAGCTCGTAAAGCAGCTGATTTAGCGAGGTCACGGCACGGATCAAACTTTCACTCTGACTCGGAAGCTTAGACATGGCCATAATTGCTGCTGAAGTCTTCGTCAGTTTTCTATAGAACAGGGCTCCACAAATCCAATTATGTAAACATCCTCAACATCCTCCACAGACAGGACTGAGAGACACATCAACTTCCACTCGCCCCAAGAATCCATGACATAACCTTCAGAGTGTGTCTGTGGCGGGCAAGCTGGCTCCCCCGGACCTTGTCGCTTTGTAGAAAAAATCTTGTCAGTAGAGTTGACAGTCCATGATACCAAATCCATAATCTCAATTTACGTTTGGGAGACGAGTGCCGAGGAGCTGCAGACAAGACAGAGAGCCAAGCAGGGATACATTTCAAGCTAAACTTACTTAAACTGGCTACAAAATTAAACAGCAAAAATGGTCCATAGTCACTAATAATGAATTACACAATGGACAAAACTGAAAACTGTAGAAATTGTTGAGCTGCCACGCAACAACGTCCCTGTCTTTCACTGGACTGGTCAGGTGTTTGTGTGTCCTTTTATCCACCCATCTGTCCTCCCATCAGACAAGGTCCATGTATCACTTAGCCCTGAGCTGTCAGGACTGCAGTTACCACTGCTGCCTGGAAGATTAATGTCCGTCTTAATCTTGGTCTTTCCGCCTACTAATAGGTGACTCTGCAGACAGACATGACACACATTTCTTCTGCTACAAACCCACTGTGCAGTCTTTGAGTTTCCTTTTGTCTGCTTATTTCATCAGGTTTAGTCTGTTGCTCAAAAATGAAAGATGACAACCTTCTTTCTGAATACAAATATTGTCCCATGTGTTGCCCCTGGACTGAGCACAAGTACTTTCATTTTTAATTAGCTCCTCAAGGAAAGGTCATTTCCATTTTTCCTTCAGAGAAATCTATTCAGAGCATCTGTAAGACAGGCATCTGTTGGACACATCTGTTCAGCACACTGACCTCAGACCTATTGAAATAAAAAGTCCTTGAGTGAATATTGGTTAGAACTAATGACCAGGTTGAAGGGGGGCATCTCAGTGTCAGTGTTTTATCCTGAAAAACCTACTAGAAAACAGTGGATGATGATGCTCATCATTACTGTAACAAGTAACAACCTTTATAATAGTGATCAAATACTGGAGAGTTCCTCTAGTTTTAAGGCTTTAGGAGTAGAAAGTAATGATAACAGATAAATACTAATCTGCAGTTGCTTGTAAACGACTGTTGGTCCCTGTAAAACCAAAGCAAGAGCCACGTCCATGTCCGCGACATAAGGTTGAGCATGTTCCCAGCAAAGGTTGGACTTCATAAAGACTGTCCCTAGTCTCTGATCCTGTTTGTGGGGATTATGAATGAAATCTCAAAACACAGTCATGGAGACAAGGGGGTCTGGTTAAACCTTAGGTCTTAAAGGGGTTCTGTTTGTGGCTTTAGGTCATGCTTTAATTGTCAATTTCTCTAATACTTTGGTGTGTGAGCAGAAACAAAGTACCCAGACAGAACCCACATACGGTAAGCATGAGGCTTGTATTAACTTTTATTTAACCAGGTAAGTCTTATTATGACATATCTTGTTTTCAGGGAGGCCTGGGCTGGAAGGCAGCCTCACATTTTGAACTACAGGAAAAAAAAAAACGAAAAAAAAAAACAAACAAAAAAAACGGAGTACCTGAAAAACAACAACATGCAAACGCATGGCAAACATACAAACTCCACACAGAAAGACCCCAGGACCAAACTGGGCTTGAACCCAGGGCCTTCTTGTTGTGAGGCAGCAGTTCTAACTATTGCCCCACTTTGCCACCCCTCAGACATACCTAGTACCATGCATTCATATATACAAGGTAAGTACCCAGTTAGTACTATGAACATAAGTACAGTACATAGCCAGCAGTACCAAAGTACCTGGTAAATATTGAGCACCTACACATTTCAGTCCAGTATGAACCAGGTAAAACCCCAATAAGTACTAGGCAAGTACCAGCTATTATATATACCGGCACTGCAGTCTGATCCATACAGGTACCATGTACAGCAGTTAATACTAGGCAAGTACTGGGTTGTATTATTATACCATAAACAAAGAAATACAATTTCTAATGTGTTGTATAATCCAACCACCTCTCTAGTTGTTGCTCCTTCAGTTCAGGGTTTTCTTGGTACAAAGTACATTAGCGTTGGTTCTGCAGCTTCTTCCTGCACAAAATGCTTGCTCTAAGTGAAATGTGTATTTTAAGCATACTGTATTTCTGAATACTGTAGTATTGATGTTACAGCATAAAACAGTCTGAGGTGACTCATGTTATAATTCAATGCTACAACAATTAAACTGAAGTGAACCAAACTTTAATATTGCTATAAGCAATGGTGCATTTCCAGTCATTTGGCTGTAATTACACAAATGAACGCTTATCTTCAACTTCCTAGTTCACAAGAACTGCTTGCAACGACCTCGTTAAATACCCATAAGGAACTCGTGCAGATAAAAACCCAACCAAATGGCCGACTAAAAACCTATTAAGTGTGTTTATGTCACTGTGGATTATACTCATTGTAAAACCACAGTCGGAACAATGTGGGTATCAATTAAGAGGCCATAAATGGGGATGCTTGTGTTTTCAGTTTTAGCTGTATTTTTATTCAGAGTGAGCTCAGACAGCAGATGTGTAATGTCGACAAGCTGCATGTGCTCATGTTCCGGACTTGAAACGACAGCAACCCTTCTCCTCATTATGTCGGAGTTATTCTAACAAGAAGACACGTACATGATGTAAGTCTTCTCACCTGTCACTCAGCTGTGTCGTGTTGAGTTTTGCCCTACATTTTTCTGGAGTTGAGATTTGTTCCTTGTGACTTCCTTTTAAGAGAACGGGTCACCGACTTCTCGTTGCCAGTTCTAATTGAAAGTCTACTGTTGTATACTCAGAAAGACAGATGCAACATTTTTGGGGTCACAGCCTGGGAAAGAGTGTAAGGAGGGCCTTTTTTCACCTTCCAAAATACTCCGTTTAACAAAATATATAGTAGTACAGTATATAGTATATGTTCTAGAAAAAAAAACTCAAACAGGTTTGGCAAAAATTAGAACTATGGTTAAAATCTATGATTAGTGTGACATTTCTCAAACT
>JBBPBX010089940.1:0-14208 GCA_038048925.1 Garcialebias charrua
TATATATATATATATATATATATTTATTTATTTATTTATTATTTTTTTTTTTTTACAAAAAATAAACATTCAGTCCGTACTAAAGATAGTCCATCTTATGAAAACTTAAACTATTACTTAATATTAAAATTATTTGGAGTTCAGTGAAGAAAACGTTAAAAAGACCTGAAAACGCACAAGTTTCCAGCAACTTCTTTCTACTGCCAACAACTAGGACAACTCTACTGGGACAATCTGTGCAGCAACTACGCTGCTGACTCTCTTAATAAATTGGATTTTAGACATTTAACGGTAAATGAACTGTACTTATATAGCGCCTTGCTATCTTATGAAGATACTCAAAGCGCTTTACAACAAAATCTGTGTCCTTATTTACCCATTCATACTGCGCTCTGCTATATCTATACAGACATTAATGCTGTAGATCACATTCATACACCAATGGGACACACATCGGAGACAATGAGGGGTTCAGTGTCTTGCCCAGGGACACTTGGGCACATGACTGCTGGTGGAATCGGACTGCTGCCCAGATGTAGGACAAACAGACTGAAAAACTAATTTCTCCCTGAAGCGATCAGGCTTCTCAACGAACAGTGATGATTTCTGTACTGTTCCTTTAATGTGTCCATGTCTTGTCTAGTATGGATGTTCTGTGTGTCTACTGACTGTGAAACAAACTGCCCCTCGGGGATAATAAAGATTCTTGAACTTGAACTTCACTCAACTTGTTCGGATCACAGCAAATTGGCTTCACGACAAGTATCTTTATGTTATCTAGTTCCCAACATGAAAGGGAAAGAAAAATGATCAGGACATAACTAAGTGAGAGTCAAACACCTGAACCCGTCACAGGAGCCTGACATCAATAAAAATACAGAATACCAAATCACAGCACATGAAATCAGCTGAATCCGATGGTGAACTAACTGAAAACATGCGTCGGCACGACATCCGACAGCTCTGACAGGTTTGTAACAGTTTCAGTTCAATTACCTGACACTTCTGACTCAACGTGACGGTTTGACTTGGCATCACGATGAAGACGATGATGATGATGTCACATCATGAAAGATGGCAGAGCTCATTTCCACAATGTTTTGGCTAGCACAGTAACAGGACACAGTGGATCACTGTCACTGCCAAAGTCCATTTAAAATGCCATTTGCTAAATTTACCTTTCTACTAGGGATGGAGCCGATCCATTCTGGTATCGGCCTCCGATACCAGCATAATTTACGTATCGGATTTTCCGATCCAACCTGCCGATGTTGTCCGATCCATGATGCACGTTGGCTTCAAACTATGGAATGGATTTCCTGAACGGAGGCGTGTCTCATGAACCCAGAGTAATAAGACCGGTCTCACATTCAGGAAATCCAGTTCATAGTTTGCAGCCAGCTACAACGTGAGGACTGAGTGAGTAGCACCTTAGCTAACAGCTAGCTAACTTTTCATCGTAACATGTCCGCTGTGTGGAAGTATTTTACATTCAACACCGCAACATGCAATGTCTGCAGAGCCATAGCACCCCATTAAACCGCGGTCAAAATACTAAAACCAGGAACATGTCCGTGTTGGTTTATGCCATGAACTTAGAAAATGTAAAGCTAATTAATATTTTATTTAATTCATTTATGCATTCATTTAATAATATAATAATAATAATAATGTCTATTCCTGTCATCTGCGTATGTTTCCCATACACAGACGAAATTCGGCTCTGCATTTAACCCAACCACCTACCAGGTGGTGCAGTGAGCAGCCCGAAAGCGCCCGGGGAGCTGGAGAAATAGGTGTGCACTCATAGACACCCCAAGCTGGGTAGTGGCCGGGACGCGAACCCGCGACCTTCGGGTCCGTAGTCAAAAGCCCTGCCACTAGACCATTTAAAAGAGACAAAATAAAACAAATTCATCAAAAAGAAACCATTGAATGAAAAGAGTGCCGAAAGAAGAAAAAAAAAACGTATATCACCCCATTATTTAAAAGAATATATAAAATAACTTTAAACAAACAATCACTTAAATTAATCCCTTTAATATCTACTTTAAAGCTAGGAGTAGGAACATTTAAAAAAAAACACGTTTTGTGTTAGCAGAATTTAATTCTAACTTTGAAACTTATCCAACATTAATAAAACTTACCTCAAGTTGCCTTTTTGGACATGCATGCATATATACACATTGTACTTGAGAGGAGATTATTACAGCCTCATATAAAATCAATGATGATGATGATATCGGAACTGGATCGGTATCGGCCGATATCCAGATTTAAGTATCGGGATCGGATCGGAAGTAAGAAAATGTGGATCGGTGTATCCCTACTTTCTACATGAATGTTTTATTTTTTAATATTTTCAGTTGAGTGTAAGTCTTCACATTTGAATTTCTCAGATTCATTAAGAAACTTTGATTCATAAATTATCAGATTAGGACAAGGCTATTCAACTAAACTGCTCGGGGGGGCACATCCAGCAGTTACTGTCATTAAGTACATTTGTTATATGGTCTTTAAATTCTAGTTTTATTTAAAAATAAACTCATTGGTGGTCCGAACTGAGCTCGCCCGTGGGCCTGATTTGTCCCCGGGCCAGCAGTTGAATAACCCTGGATTAGGAGGTTTTGAATATGAAAGTGTGGCTCAATGTAGCAGCAAACCTGAGTCCAAGGATAATTTTGTTTACAACACGGTGAATATGTTTGAAATTATGGGCTCAGATGAGAAACTTGTGCAACAAAGCCACAGTTTAGACATGGCATCAAGCTGCTTCTGTTGCATCAGGTGATGTTCCTTAAAAAAAAGGAAGTGAAAGTGGGAGGACGGCATCAGTCGTGGCAAATAAACAACAAAGAGGTCAGCAGATTATTCATGTTTGAGCAAAGACTTTCCACTAAAGTAGGATTTTACATTTCTGCCTATTGTTGACAAAACAGGAAAAACGTCCACGACCTTTTACACACAACTGAACTTTTCAGTATCTTTATTTTTTTACCATTTGATCTCATGCTATGCCTTTGGGATTTTTCTGCCTCCATTGTTTGATAACTTTTTTTTTTTTTGGAACACTTAAAAAAAAATCTTAATTTCCACAATAAAAAGAATTAATGAATTCACCTTCACAAAAAACATTGATCTTGAACAACCTCCAACACACGATCTGTGATCCAGCAACTAAATTAGAGCATTTCATATACAAAGTGATAGATGTGGTGCACAGTATGACCTCAAATATATACCGGTAATAAATGTAACATTTTAAAGCTTACTGCGTGCAAATATAGATTAGTAGAACCCAAAGTAAAATCTAAGCCTAAAAAAATGTACATATTATGGATAATTAAAGTAGCAGAAAGTGACAAAAATAAAATAAGTAAATGAAGCAATGAGGCTTAAACTTACAACAAAGAAGTATTTTCTACTGCAAATAAGATTTAGACTTAATACTTTTTGCTGGGCAATTAATTGTCTCAGAAATTATTGCGATAAACTATAATATTGTTTGAAATTTGACAATAATTAGTAATTATTGTCAATTTTAAGAAGAAATGTTGGTTAATTTTATTTTGAGTGTAGTAACTTTTATTGACCACTGAATTGGCAGTACCGTATAAGACTGTTTGAACCGAAGGATAGCTCGAGAGGGAGCGAGCAGCGTGTCTCTTTAAGAAAAATGAGAGGGAGGCCTCTTGATGTGACATGAGCTGTCTATGGTTCACAAAATGGCGGAAGCTCGGCGTAGTTCGAGCTCTTTAGGATTTTTCACACAAAGATTTTAATTTTTTTTAAATCAGTAAACAAGTTCTCAGCTTCTTTTTGCAGAGAAAAACAACTTTTTACACAAAGGCACGAGTTTCAACCGTGAATTTTGGAGCTTTGACAAGACAGAGGTTTTTTTCCCGACATCGGCCTCTTAGCTTAGCTCGTAGCTTAGCTTCTCAGCTTAGCTGCTTTTATCGATCCACAAATGTGATTTTGGACGTTAAAATAGATTTTAAAGAGAAAAGAGAAAGGGCGGTGTCAGGGAAGAACACCGGAGTTGAGCCTTTTGTCATCCAGTGTCTTCAGAAAGAAACATGAAGAAACGATAAAGCCGATAAATGAAAATGAGGTTGATAATTTAAATTTATTATGTGATTAATTGATTTATTGTTTATCGTGGCAGGACTACTCCCATTTAACTTGGCAAATTTCCTTAAATTCTTAATGAATTGAGGCATGTCCCTGTAAGAAAACATTTCTTTATGTTTCTTATACTCTAGCATAAATAATGTCATCTCCACGTTAGACACACACACACACACACACACACACATCATTATCACACATTTGTGTGTTTTTTCCTGCAAACAGTTCACTTCTCACAGGTTTACATGTGAAGAGGAGTATACTGAGTGCATGACCATACCGGTATAGTGTGTAGATGACCTTAGTAAAAGTACACAGTATACTGTGTAGATGACCTTAGTAAAAGTACACAGTATACTGTGTAGATGACCTTAGTAAAAGTACACAGTATACTGTGTAGATGACCTTAGTAAAAGTACACAGTATACTGTGTAGATGACCTTAGTAAAAGTACACAGTATACTGTGTAGATGACCTTAGTAAAAGTACACAGTATACTGTGTAGATGACCTTAGTAAAAGTACACAGTATACTGTGTAGATGACCTTAGTAAAAGTACACAGTATACTGTGTACTCTAAAGGACATCATTATGAAGGAAGAGACAATTTGAACTTTTCTCTCATTTACATTTCTGTCATTTCAGTGTTTTCAGTTGAGGGGTTGTAAAATACTGTACAGTACAGTATATTCAAAACATTAAAGCACAGGAAGTCCTTTGTAGAGTATAAATTCACTTAAAGATAATAATAATAATTTGACTGAAGGTGGAACAGTGGATCAGTTGGCAGAGATGTTGCCTCTCAGTGATAAGGCCGACAGTTCAAATCCCGGTGTCTTTTTGGGGTGGAGTTTGCGTGTTCTCTCAGCGCATACTGGGTTTCTTTTAACTGGGTTTCTTTTAACTGGGTTTCTTTTTCAACTGTTTCTCTTTCAGAAACAGATCATGTCTAACATTGAATGCTAGGAAACGCCTTGTATCTGTGACTTTCCTTCCCTCCATTGATTACGGTGACATTCTCTACATGAATGCTCCTACAAGCACCCTGCGGATGTTGGATGTTGTCTATCATGGTGCACTAAGATTCATAACTGGTTGTGATTATCGTACCCACCACTGCACCCTGTATTCACTGGTTAACTGGACATCATTAACCTCACGCAGACTCTTCCACTGGTACATTTTCATCTTTAAATCACTTCTTGGTCTGCTGCCCTCATACATCTCCTCCTACATGTCTTTGCGTGAGTGCAGCTACAGTGTGCGCTCTCAGGACATGATTACCTGCAGTGTTCCGTCAGTGAGGACTGAACTTGGAAAAAGGGCCTTCTCCTACTCCGCTCCTGCTTCATGGAATATCTTACAAAAAGATCTGAAGCTCTCGACCTTGACTTCTCTAAATGGTTTTCAGAATCTGTTGGAATCCTGGCAAAAACCAATGCAGATTTGTTCCTGTCTTTGATTTTATACATCTACCTTATAATGTTTTGCTAGTTTTTTGATACTTTGTTAAAAAAAAAAAAGTATTTCTCTCTTTTGTTTTTTTCTCTCTTTTGTTTTCTATTGTTTATTTCTACCATTGCTGTTCATCGTTCTTTAGTTTTAGCAGGTCGCTTTTGTAAATGAGCCCATGAGGCTCAATAAGATTTACCTGACTAAATAAAGGTTGAATGAATGAATGAATGCGTGGTTTTCTCCAGGTACTGTACTCTGGTTTCCTCCCACAGACCAAAAACATGTTTGACTGATTAGTGACTCTAAATTGCCTCTAGGTGAGAGAGTGAATGGTTGTTTGTCTCGTTTGTCTCCGTGTGTCCCTGCGATGGACTGGAGGACCTGTCCAGGGTGTCCCCCGCCTCTCACACAGTGACTGCTGGATGTGGGCACCAGTGACTCCCATGACCCAAAAAAGAAGAAGCGAGTAAATATGGATGGATGGATGGCAGATTTCTCCTCCAAAATGAACATTATAAAACTATTTTTTTAAGTCTTATATTTAGAGGATTTCAGCTCGTAGTGATTAAATACTACAGGTAGTCCTCGACTTACAACGGAGTTTCGTTCCTACGCTCCGTCGTAACTCGAATTTCGACGTAACTCGAAACATATGTCCAAACTGCACCTTATACAGTACATACAGAACAGTATTTTACCAAGCACTTAGCCTATCCTAACACAGTACCCTACATAATTATCAAAAAACACATACATTTCAGAGCCATAATGAAGGGAAAAATAGTTAATTTCCTACTCTGGAATGCTGGTGAAGCCATTTCCTCCGTTTCTCCCTCCCTCCTCCGGATTCTCCATTTGTTTACGTTGTAAAACCGCCGTCCATAAAACAGCTACTTTTCCACAGCTGCTGTCGGTCCAGCTTAATCCAACAAGTTTTGTTTTGTTTTTTGAATGTCCAGAGGACCAGACTTGGCTTTTTTAGAGAGTACAGGCAGCTGTAGCCTCCACAGCTAGCAAAACGGGAAACCGGAAACTGCCCGAAACTGCGTAAATCTGCCTAAAATAAAACAATTCAATTTTTTTTAAATGGAGATGCGTGTCGTAACCACGAAACGTCGTAACTTGAGACCTTCGTAAGTCGAGGACTACCTGTATTTACTTTTCATATTTGATTATTGATTAAATTACATTTATCACAGTACAGTTACGGCTCAGTACGGGTCTAAATAATGTATAATCAAGTTTAGCTCATCCAAACAGAATGAACACCGTGTTGTTGTTGTTTAAACACCATGCAGAATTGAATTTTGTAGTTTTATGATAAACTTCAAATATCTGAAAGTCCTGCAGCGGCGCTCGGTCACACAAGACGGACATGTCCGTACAATAACGACGGCGCTCAGAACACATTAACGTTTAATAAAAAGTTGGATTTAAGATACAAAAGTCCAGGGGAGTATCGGGGTGTGGTGCGTGAGGAGGGGGTGGGGTGATGGTGTTTCAGTTCTGGTGGCAGATAAACTGGTCCATGCATTTATCAGACTGGACTATTGCAATGGTTTATGATCTGGGTGTCCAAATACTTCTTTAAAATATCTCCAGTTGATCCAAAATGCTGCTGCCAGAGTCTTAACTGGAGTTACTGGGAGACATCATATCTCTCCAGTTTGAGCTTCTCTCCATTGGCTCCCTGTCAAATCCATAATAAAAACCTACAAAGCTCTCAACAACCTAGCTCCATCTTATATTACAGATCTTATTGTTCCATATTTTCCTAACAGAGCACTTCACTGTCAGACTGCAGGTTTACTTGTGGTTCCTAGAGTTTCCTAGAGCGGGAGGAAGATCTTTCAGTTCTCAGGCTCCTCTCCTGTGGAATAGGGGTTGAACGAGTACTGGTACATCATTTTTAAACTCGACATTAACATAATAATACTCGAGTAGAGCTCGAGTAGTTGATGATGTCATAGGATCTCATGATGCAAAAAATAATTAACAAATTAAAACCGCATTAAAAAAAAGAAGTAATTTATTATTTACAAAAAAAGACCAACAAAACATTGGGAGCATATATTAGGCTCCTATCATTTATCTTACAGCAAATAAGTCACAGGAAACCCAAAACTGTTAGTTATTATTATTAAAGACCGTGTAAAGTGAAATTAAATGTGTGTTTTTAGTTTGTCACATGGCATAAATATGTGTTATTAATCACCCATATAAATCTGACTGATTAAAAACATTGTTTACCTTATAAAATTAAGTCTCAAAAATCATGAAAAAACATGATTTTGCCTTGCCCTGGAACGCTGGGGGCGTGTCAGTGCGTGGGCGTGGTTTCAGCGCAGCTGCGCTCGTGTCCTGCTCCTGAGCTGACTGTGTGGAGAGGCAGACAGCAGAGCCAGTAAACCTGCTCTGTTTTTATCTGAGTTCTGTCTGTAACAGCAGCTACTTTTTCCAAGAGTTACGCTGTTTTTGTAAATAGTTTTCTTGTGTGTTTTTAATCTGGAATGAATAAAAAAAAAAAAGAGTTGTACCATGCGGGAATTGAACCCGTGGAGTTTGGGACGGAAGGCAAGCGCTTTATCCATTGACCTATCCAGGCACTACAGATACTCGGTATAAAACCACGCGGTATAAAAACATGTTATGATTTGTACGGGTGCCCTGACCATTGCGACATCCAGGGAAGATGCACGAACGAGGCATAATTGATTAGCTAGCTAACAATGAACAAAATATCTATGCTATTGCTATCTGATGCTATCTGCGATTCGCGAGTGAACGGCTCCACCGAGGCGAATTTATACGGCTGGAGCTGCAGGGGGTGGGGCTATACTAATGAGGACCGCGTGACGAAACGCGGTCCCGTTTAAACCACGCCTAAAAAATCCTGAAAAAGACATATCTTTATACACAGTTTCATCTATAACTCCAAAATTAATTGAGCTACAATTTTGAGACTTTTTACTCATTTACAACATTACAATTATGACATTTATAATGTTTATTTAAGAAAATATTGAAATTCACTTTACACAGTCTTTAAGCTGCAAAAGTGAAAAAAATGTGCGGCACGTCAAAAACAAAACTAAAAACAGTGGGGCGGTTGACCACCCCGCACCACCGCCTGCGGTGCTGCGCATTAGGTTTAGTTTTAGAGATTAATATGTTAATAGGTTTTTATAGGTTTAGAGATTTATATATTTTGCTTTTTATTTGTGAAACAAGGTCAGAGGAAGCTGGTTCTGGTTCGGTCGATTGGACCTGGTGTTACACCACATTCTGTGACCTGCAACAGTTCATGCAACACCGCCCCCTACGGTCACAATATACGGTGGTCACAGAATATGGTGTAACACCGGTTCGCAACGTGCTCCAAACAGGAAGTTGATTCATTTTCTGTTCTGTAACTGCGACGCGATGACGTTACTATGAATACTCGACGTGAAATTAAAAAACTTGATAGAGGTCCAAGTAATCGATTTGTCGATTACTCGAGTAGTCTGTTAAAGCCCTACTGTGGAACCAACTTCCAGTTTCTGTCCATGAGGCTGACACATTGTCCAGTTTGAAGACTGGGATTCATAATTTCCTTTTTGATAAATCCTATAGTTAGGGTCGGCTTGGGTTTCCTGAGCTATCCCTTATCCTATGCTGCTATAGGCTTAGACTGCTGGAGGACAAATTGACCACATCTCCCCATTCTGCTGCTGTCTTTACAGGTAGCCCCCGACTTACGAACGAGATCCGTACCTACGGGCCGTTCGTAAGTCGAAAATTCGTAAGTCGGATCCCATACAATTTTTTTAAAATAAATAAATAGAAGTACAGTACTGTACAGTCACCAAGCACTTAGCCTATCCTAACACAGTTTTTAAAGATGAAGGAGTGAGTTGAATTGTCTCCCTTTCGAATGGAGCCTGCTAGGGAGGAGGGAGACAATTCAACTCACTCCTTAACTGTGTTAGGATAGGCTAAGTGCTTGGTGACTGTACAGTACTGTACATTTATTTATTTTTTTTTTTTTTTAATGTTAATGAGATGCGTTAAGTCTGAAACGCCGTAAGTCGGGGACTACCTGTACTTGCTCTACTCCACCTGTTTGTATTTGTAATTATTTATATCTTAACATGTTTTTTTTTTATCTTTCCTCCTATAGAAAGTACACCTGGACCGGTCACTCTGTTTCTACTTCCTGTCCTCTCAAACTCAGCCGGTCAAAGCAGACAGCCGCTCGTCCTGAGCCTGGTTCTGCTAAAGGTTTCTTCCTGTTGAAAGGGAGTTTTTCCTTCCCACCGTCTCCTTTGTTCTTGCTCAGGATGGGAGACTGTGATGAAGTGAAGATTCAACGCAATCTGCTGCTTCCTTAGACACGACAACTTTGACAATTTTATATTTTTATGTATATGACTGTTTCTGTTCTGTGCCCTGAGATTTGGCGCTGTACAAATAAACTGAATTTAATGGTATTTCCCTCGCATGTAGTGAAGTGGTCACACAAACACATACACAAATAGATAGATGATTAATAATTTATTATATGTTAGCACTTTCATGAGGGCGGGCGGTTCCATTAGCGTAGCAAGTTGTCCTTGAAAAATAGTTGGGGAAACGCTGATTGAAGCTTTCACCTGCAGTCTCTCTACTCACACCCAGGCTCACCGTGAACCAGACAGCACGACCCGCCCTGCTCTGACTGGGACATCCATGGCAACATAGCAAACCCAATACCTCTACAACAATATGCTGTGCGTTTCCCACCCTTCGTCACCATAAACATGTATTAAGCACAACAAGCTGGAATGTTAGACGTCATACACCGTGCGCTAAGACTCAACTTCTCACATCTTGTGCTTCTTTTCTACACATCTGGCAGGTAAAAACACTCAAAACTAACCAACATAGGTGGCAAAATACAAAACAGTGAGACAGTGGCTTAATAAAAGTCATGTGTGTTAAAATAAAGGAAGAATGACTGTTTAAATTTGCATTAATTAATTTCTGGGGGTAAAAATATGCATATTGTCGTATTTTATAATGAGCTGGCAAATTTGCCTATTGAAACAAAGTTATTAACTGTAAAGATTTATCTGCAATCCTTAAAATAAAAACATTTGTAACACCTTTATTGGCTGTTGGGTTTTGTTTACAGGTACTTTTATCTTTTTAGTTGAAAAGGTTTTTAATGAAGTTTTTAAAAAGCGACTTGTGTCATATTTATCTACTGACAAAACACTGCGTGTTCTTGTGACCCGATCGAGCAGTCCCCGTGCAGATGGCGCACTCGATCACGCATGGCTGGAGTTTGTGGCAGAAAAAAACAGAAGTGTGTGTCAGCCGCGGTGCTGCCGGGCGTCAGGTGTGTGTTGACTTAACCAGCCTGTGACAGCACAGCCGACCCACCCACCTGGGACAAACAGAGCAGGCAGAGCGAGCTGGTCCCACAGGTAGACACACCTGAAAGCCAGCCAAACAGGAGGCCACGTAGAAGCTTTTACACCTGTATACCTCTCACTGCGAACCTTTTCACTGGTAGAAAAACCCACAAAACCACAGAAACACCGTCAATAATCAGCTGCGACCTTGACTACATTTATGATCTATTCTTGGAAGCTACGGCAAGATATTCCACAATAAAATCCCAGGAACGACAATAAAGACATTTAACAACACTGCTGAGCAATACGGACACAAACTGGACCTCAGACACACCCACTGTCTTATCTTTAACCCCTATCGTGTTGCAGATTAAGGGTCTGGGCTATAAATACACGCTCAAGTCGCTTTAGAAACTAATCAAAAACATTAAGATACCATTAGGTCATTTTATTACAAGCTTGCAGATTAAACCAATGAAAACACAACAATAAAAGGTTTCTGTAGGAATATTGTTGTACACTTTAAAACTTTCCAAATGTACAACAACCCCCAACCAAACACACACTGTAGTCAGTGTTTTTCAACCACTGTGCCTAGGCACACTAGTGTGCCGCGAGTGATCGTCAGGTGTGCCTTGGAAATTATCAAAAAAGCCCCCCCCCCTTTCTACAACCTCTTTAAATTTAAGACCACATTGTTGTGGTACTGTTCGGGTGTATTTTTGAAGACATGTTAAGTGCAATTTGAAATAAGAAATATAAAATATGATAAAAATACATTTTTGTGTTTATTTCATTCCTATTCAAGACACTTTGATAAGAATGACTATATATTTAATATAGGCGGATACAGAGTATCTATGTTTACAATTTTGGTTGGTGGTGTGCCTCGGGATTTTTTTCAATGAAAACACTGTGCCTTGGCTCAAAAAAGGTTGAAAAACACTGCTGTAGAGAATATAAACAAAAAAAAAAACACTTTAAAATACATTAACATTGGAAAAGAGAACCCAAACTGAAGTGACGTAAAAATCTCACTACGGTAAGTATGTAAAAAACTACTTTCAGATATTTAAACCACTGACTCTGAAGTACATCCTGAAGCCAAATCAAAGCCACACTTGTAGATATACACATGGCTCCAGTTTCCTTTATACAGTACTTCGCCACTTTCTATCTGGTACTCAACAATTACCATTTTCTACCTGGCTGTTAACATTTTGTACTCGTACTTTCCATCTGGTACTCTGCTGACGAATATTCTCAGTCATCCATGTCATGATCAATCCAAAAATAAATAAATAAATAAAACCCAAAAATAACAACAAAAAATATATAAAACATACTCCCGGATGGGGAACGAAACGTCTTCAGCTTCAAAATAGAAGTCTAGTTGTTTGTGTTTTTTTTAACTTTTTTGGATCCATCTGGTACACTGTAGTTCATTTGGAAATGATAATTTACCATTTGGTTCTTGACTGTTACCATTTTCTGGATGGTAGTTACTATTTTGTACTTCACAGCATCTAGCACTCGAACATTACCATTTTGAAATTGGCATTCACCATTTTATATTTGGCTATTAGCTGTTAATCAACAGTTACCAACTGGTATTAGACAGTTATCTGTTACTCGACAGTTACCACCTGTTAATCAAAAGTTACCATCTATTAATCAACAGTTACCACCTGTTAATCAACAGTTACCATTACCATACCATACCATTTTATTTATAAAGCACTTTAAACAGGAACAAGTCCACCAGAGTGCTGGACAAACAAACACGCAACAGGCAACACATACAATGAAGTACAACACGAAAAACATAAAAACATTGCAGATCATAAATCAAACGATCCAGTACAAATCAGCTGGCATTGAAAGCGATGGAGTAGTAGTGAGTTTTTAACCGGGATTTGAAAACCGAGAGGGAGGGGGCCTGTTTGATGAGCAGCGGTAACTCGTTCCAGAGTCTTGGGCCTGCTACAGAGAACGCTCTGTCACCCCTGCGCTTAAGGCGAGTTTCTGGAACTATTAAGAGTACCTGATCCTCTGACCTCAAAGCACGTGGAGGAACATATGGGTGTATCAGATCCGAGAGATAGGCGGGGGCGAGACTGTTCAGCGATTTGTAGACATACATGAGAATTTTGAATTGGATTCGAAGATGAACCGGTAGCCAGTGAAGGGAGGCCAAGACTGGTGTAATGTGCTCTCTTTTGCGTGTGCTGGTTAAAAATCGGGCAGCTGCGTTCTGAACCAGTTGCAATCGTGCAATGGTGGCTTGACTGACGCCAAACAGAAGTGAATTGCAGTAATCAAGCCTAGATGTAATGAATGCGTGTGTAATGAAAACAGTTACCATCTATTAATCAACAGTTACCAACTGGTGTTGGACAGTTATCTGTTACTCGACAGTTACCACCTGTTAATCAACAGTTACCATCTCTATTAATCAACAGTTACCAACTGGTATTCAACAGTTACCAACTGGTATTCAACAGTTACCAACTGGTATTGGACAGTTACCATCTGTTAATTGACAGTCAGTTACCATCTACTAATCGACAGTTACCATCTACTAATCAACAGTTACCATCTACTAATCGACAGTTGTCAGTTACCATCTACTAATCAACAGTTACCATCTGTTAATTGACAGTTACCATCTACTAATCGACAGTTACCATCTACTAATCAACAGTTACCATCTACTAATCGACAGTTACCATCTACAAATCAACAGTTACCATCTACTAATAGACAGTTACCATCTACTAATCAACAGTTACCATCTGTTAACCATCTACTAATCAACAGTTACCAACTGGCACTGGACAGTTACCATCTGTTAATCGACAGTTACCGTCTGTTAATCGACAGTTACCGTCTGTTAATCGACAGTTACTATCTGCTAATCAACAGTTACCATCTACTAATCAACAGTTACCATCTGATAATCAACAGTTAGTACCAACTGGTACTGGACAGTTACCATCTGTTAATCGACAGTTACCATCTACCAGTGCTGGGTAGCGTTAATCCAAAAATTTGTTCCGCTATTTCTAAAGCGCTTATTAATTTATTTAGGTCCGCAATTTAAAAAGCGCTTATGTATTAGCAAAGTTAGCGGAAGCTAATGCTAACGCGCTAACGTGCAAATGGCAAACTACTTTTTTAAATCCAGCAGATTTGACCATTTCGTGAAACGGTCAAGCTCAGAAAAACCTTGTGCTATTCA